>PVHX01022917.1:0-26740 GCA_004024805.1 Geosciurus inauris
TGAGGCACCAGATTCGATCCTCAGCACCACATAAAAATAAAATAAAATAAAGATATTGTGTCCATCTACAACTAAGTATTTTTTTAAAAATTTGAGTCTTTAAAGGGGGAAGAGAAAACTAACAAAAATTCATCTTGCCTCAAGTGTTGATTCTGTGTGAACTCACATAATCATCACATCAAGTCAGTATTTCCTGCATTTTTGAGAAGAGGCAGCTAAGGTTCTGAGAATTGAAAGGATGCGTGGAAGTTAGGAGAGTTGCTTTGTGGTGAAGTCAGACATTTAAACCAACAACTAACTAATTTCACAAACCAAGCACTGCTCTAATTCCTCCTAGGATAGCTTTTCTTGTATAAATGCAATGCTTCTGGCAAGACCATAGGGCAGAGAAGAACATGTTCTTTCACTTGTCTCTGAACTCCCGCATCAGTCCCTTTAATGAGAAGCAGGAATAAAACCTTTAGGGCCACCTGCAGTGCTTGCAGAACTGTTGGAGGAGGATGTGCAACCTACAGGCACATGGCCGCTGGACCTATCAGGCTCTTTCCTGCCTGTGGGAGATATACTTGGGGAATAATTAGAGATACACTTGAAGGTCTGTGTACACTTGTGTTCATCACAGTGTCGTTTATAATAGCTACAAATAGAAAACAATCTAAATATTCCACAGTAGGGGAATAATTAAATAAATTGGGAAGCACTATATGATGAAATATTACTCCTGTTAAAAACCATGTTTTTCTAGACAGTAAAATTCAGTGCCTGCTCCTATATCATTCTTGAATTCTGGAAGACTAAAAAACAGCCATTACAAGGGCCAGTGGGACAATTTTAATATGGACTGTTAACTAGAAAATATCATTATATAATCTATTAACTGTAAATATTTGGATATGATAAATGTAACTTACAAAATGTGCTTATTCTTAGAAAATATGTACTTACGTATTTAGGGAGGAAAATGTCATATTTTCAGAAAACAATGACATAAGAAAGTTTGCTATTAATATTAAGGTGACATTAATTTTCATTTGGTTTAAAATACATACATAAAAAAGCAAAAAATTATAAACATGCAATAAAGATATCTGAATATAAGTATTTGTTGTGTCTGTTAGTAATACTGAATGTGATCTTATCTGTTGCATATTTCAGCATTCTTGCAATTATCTTACTGTGTCCTATATTATTCTATTCCCATCTCGTCAAGGAACAAGCACCAAAAAAAAAAAAAAATCCAAGAATATAGAAGGACAAATTGGGCACATTCTTGAGTTGAATTAGTGCAAGAGGTCCTTGTAAAGTAATCCAAAGTCAGATAAGGTACCAACAGTCTCTTAGCATAAGAGGTTAAAGTTGTCATTGTGGTGAGATGGGGGAGGAGATCATTAGAGCAAGAGAGTAAAGACCTTACCAGAAAAATTATGGAGTTTTAGTGGTAAACTAGATTTCAGAACAAGAGATGTATAATATTTATTCCTAAGGTACTCAAGAACAAAGAAAATCATAAACCAAGGTAGTTGGACTGGAATCTAAAGTGGAGGATATTCTTGATATCCCCAATCCTCAAGACTAAACATGTTCATTTTCTAGCTAGTTTTAGAGAGAGAAGAAAAGACTATGATTCTGTATTCCTTTTTTTAATGTCCACTGAAGAAGCAGCCACTTGTGAATTGCTATCTCTTGGAGAAACCATTGAGTAGTTTTGATTTGCATTTTTCTAATTACTAGAGATGTTGGACATTTTTTCATATATCTGTTGATCAATTTTATATCTTCTTCTGAGAAGTACCTGTTCATCTCACACCAGTTGCAATGGCAGTTATCAAGAATACAAAAAACAATAAGTGTTGGCGAGGAAGTGGGGGGAAAGGCATGCTCATACATTGCCCGTGGGACTGCAAATTGATGCAGTCTGGAAAGCAGTATGGAGGTTCCTTAGAAAACTTGGAATGGAACCACCATTTGACCCAGCTATCCCACTCCTCATTCTATACCCAAAGGACTTAAAAATAGCATACTACAATGATGCAGCCACTTCAAGGTTTATAGCTGCATAATTCACAACAACTAAACTGTAGAAGCAACTTAGATGCCCTTTTATAGATGGATGGATAAAGAAACTGTGGCATATATACACAATGGAATATTACTCAGCATTAAAAGAGACTAAACTCATGGCATTTTCAGGTAAATGGATGGGGTTGGAGAATATCATGCTAAGCAAAATTAGCCAATCCCAAAAAAGCAAGGGCTGAATGTTTTCTCTGATAAGTGAATGCTAATCCATAATGGAGGTGGGCATGGGATGAGTGGAGGAAATTTGGATGGGGTAAAGGGGTGGAGAGGAGAGGATATAGGGATAGAAAAGATGGTGGAATGAGACGGACATCATTACCCTAGGTTCATGTATGATTGCACGAATGGTGCAACTCTACTCCACATACAACCAAAGAAGTGAAAAACTCTGCTCCATTTATGTCAAATTGATTGAAAAGCTTTATGCTGTGATGTATAACTGATTAGAACTAATAAAAATAAATAAATTTTTCAAAAGTAACAATAAAAATTTAAAAAGAAACCATTGCATGAATAGAGTGGAAGGAAAACAAGTATCGCAGGGAGAAGACAAGAAGTTGAAAGCAGAAGAGGCAGTGAGGAAGAGATGGATTGAGAAATGGTGTTGGGCCTCAGGTGGGACATCTTTCATATTCAAAGTACTAGCCAGCAGACCAAGCCTTTGCGTGGTGCCAGGGTACGACTTCAGCAAGTAAAGCAGCACATCCCTCCATTTTCCATTTCGACCTTGCTCTCGTCCATCCTCATTACCTCCTTTGTTGGGTTTGGAGTTGATACCTGGAAGCCTAGAGCATAACCTTCCTTGCACATTTTCCATAGTGGCTTATGCAAACTCAGAAGGGTACAAGGAGTATAGATTCAGTCTCCTCCAGATACCCAGCTTGTGTCAGACCCAGCTTAGACAATGATGCAACAAAGACCCACTCAAGATAATTCTGCCAGAGGAAAATGGGTTGATTTTCTTGATAATAACTCTTTGGGGGAAATGAAGAAAAAGGAGAAGGAAAAAGAGGAGGAGGAGGAAAAGGAGCTATGAGCTACTACAATTAAACGTAATGCACAATCAAATGAATTTCTTATATATTCATTTACAAAGGAAAGAAAGAAAGAAAAGAAAAGAAAGAAAGAAAGAAAGAAAGAAAGAAAGAAAGAAAGAAAGAAAGAAAGAAAGAAAGAAAGAAAGAAACAACCAAAACGCAAAAAACAATGTTTTGTGTTTTTTGGAGATTAGAAATTATGAAATAAAATCCATCTAATAAAATAACAAGTCAGGCATGGCGGCGCAAGCCTGTAATCCCAGCACTTAGGGAGGCTAAGACAGGAGAATCACGAATTCAAAGCCAGTCTCAGCAACGGCGAGGCGCCAAGCAACTCAGTGAGACCCTGTCTCTACATGAAACACAATATCAGGCTGGGGATGTGGCTCAGTGGTCGAGTGCCCCTGAGTTCAATCCCTAGTACCAAAAATAAATAAATAACAAACGGCAAACAGAGCCAGAGATCATCTACAGAGGCTGTGTTTGGTCTTCCTCCTCTACAGTTTTCTGTTGTTTTTGTTTTTGTTTTCTGGTAATGGGGATTAAACCCAGGGGCATTCCACCACTGAGTTGCAGCTCCAGTTCTTTCTATTTTTAATTTTGAGACAAGGCATCACTAAGTTGCTGAGGCTGCCCTCAAACTTGTAATCCTCCCACTTCAGCCTCCAAGTCACTGGGATCATAGGGGTGTGCCACTGCACCCAAACCCAGTTCTGTCATTCTAATTGTATGTGATGACAGGATGAAAACACAAATGGAGAAGACAAGGAACCAAAGAGAACAAAAATCTATGATAAGTTTTCTTCCTGAAAACCTTAGTAATTACACAGCAATGCATGGTGGTTAAACCTATCATCAGTGTTCTCTGTGTTAGGACACTGACTTATATTAGTGGTAAGAGGAGATACAGGGACCTTTTGTGATTGGTGACATTCTTCAATGTAAGCAAGATAGAATTCCAATAAAAAGGAAAAAAAATATCCCACGGGGATAGACCACTAAGAATGGGAATGAGAAGGCATGAATGCAGACCTCCACCAAAAGGTAATCTGAAACCAGCTGAAGGAACTGTGCATGGACATCGTCCCCTTCCCTGACACTAGGACAGGAGAGTGGACTAGTCTTGGGCTTCCAGAAATTGAAAGCCTTCTGCCCATAGCAAATGGCAAAAACACGGAAAATTACTATATAAAACTCTGAAGTCACTTGGTATCCATTGCCATGATACATTTATTGAATAAAGAAAGACCTTGCTCTGACATCTTCTAACATAAACAAACAACAGAAGGTTCCAGCCTCTGGTGATTATGGTAGCTTAAATGATCGGATGGTGTTCACACAGATTTTGGCAGCATTATAAACACATAAGCCTTCTTGCATACAAATACTCCAGCCTCAGAGGCTGAGTCCTGGGTCCCAGTCACCCACCCTGGAAAGGAGAACTCATGCACCAAGTCCCTGGAGAGATTCGAATTACTCCCATTGACAGAGCTCTGCACAGAAGACAGAGACACAAACTGCAGGGATTTTGAGTCAAATAAATAAATACACTAGAAAAAAAAATGACATATATTTATAAAAACTGGCCTATGACAATGGATTCAGGGTGATAGGGGCTAGTTCTCTCTACATTTTGAGAGACCAGCACATACATGGGGTAGCCCAGATGATGAATTTGGTTAAAGACACAGGATACGATTAACTTTCTGTTACTGGTGTTGAAGTTGGTTTTCTAATTGGCTCTTCGTTGCGGTCTCAGGTTCATAGAAACTCTTTGTGGAGGAGGGTGGGATTTTCTTTCGGATGACCTGATGTGAAGGCTTTCATGCATTAATCATCTTAGTGATTAGTCATCTGGTGGTCCCAGACCTCGTCCTCAATGGAAGCACAGGGACCTGTCCCTCAAATGTGGCTCTTCAGTGAGCAGATGGTAAGAGGGTCTGTGTTTGTCCCTTCGTTTGGGAGGCAAGGGGAAAATATAGGCCTGAGAGCTTCTTCGAAAGAGGCTGGAGGGAAGCTATAGATGAGGGACTCCTCTGTCACATTGTAGAATGCTATATGTCCAGATTCATAGTCTAAGAAAACACCAACCTTGTGCACAGGCTCTTGGACATGTTGCCCTTTCAAAGGTGATGAGACCCAAAGACTGTAATCCTCTCCAATTTTTAAACCTATAAGTGAGAAGAGATCCCCGGGGGGCTTTGGTAGATTTCCCTTTCTGCTCACAGAGTCCTTGCAGATGCCCACTTCCCATTCGGTCTTGTTTCCCACTTCCACCTCCCAGTAGTGTCTTCCATGGGTGAAGATCTGAGCTCCCAGCACCGTCGCAGACTGGTCGAATCTTTCTGGGTTGTCAGGTAACTGCTGTCTAATTCCTCCATATCTCACACTTTTCAGATCCTCTGACAAGATGAGATAGGCATTGGCAGTGGCTGGATCCAGAGTTATCTCTGCTGCAAGTGAAGAAAAAAATGAATTTTCCTTTAGCATTCTTGAAAACCATCCTTGAAATGTGGTCTTTACACTAGATTTTTGGTATTTGCTTTTATTCTTGAAATGCAATTTAAGGGAGCACGATGGGGGCTGGACTAGTTTTGTTCACAACAGAATCTCTGGGTTCATTTCACTGTTCCACAAAACAAAGAGTTAATCTCCAAAAAGAAGCAGAAAAGAGTCACGTGTGGAAAGATGGTTAGCCTGCCCTAGAGGGAGAGAGGAAACTCTAATAGAGGAATGAAAGTTGTTCTGTTTACCAGACAGGTTTAGAACTCAGAACCATTTATCCACAACAGGATGCCCTTTGCAGCTTTTATTCATGTTATCCATGCTTGATTCTGGTTTTTCAGTTTGGATGGGAGAGAAATATAGGCAATAATTATTTGCTGAATTCCCTCTAATATGCCAATTCTTTTCTATGCATTATCTCATTTAATCATTACAGGCATTATTACTTTTTCTCATTTATATGAAAAAAGAAAACTGAAGTTCATAGAGATTTGAAAACTCCATCAAGATTACACTGTGTACCTAAATAGCAATTCCTAATCAGTATTTTTCATTATGACATGTTCAAATGTAGGTTCCTAAGCGTTAGTGCAATTTCCAATAACATTTTAATGAAACACACTGTGGGCCAATGGGAGGCCTCCTCTCCCAGACGCCTAGGAAGAGGTCACAGAGATGCCTTCAACTTGCACTGACTCTCCAGACACTATCATACAACTTCATACTTCCATTCATAAACTAAATCCCAACCAGATCAACTTATCTGTGTGATGAACGTCTAACCCCTCAATTGTACAGAAGATTCTATGAAAGCAAAGGCAATTTCAGTCTTATTCAACATTGTAAGCAAGCTCAGAGCTCAATAGCATAGTACTGGGCACAAAGTAGACACTTATCAAGTATCTTAAGTCCAAAATTCATTAAGCCTGCCTTTAAATGAAGATTGTCAACAAGATCAAACTGAGAATGAATGCTGATCTGACTTGGTCTCAGCCAGTCTAAATATATGGAGCATGTTAAAAGAATAGTTTTTAATGTTCCTTCACTGGGATTTAAAAGTTTAAATCAGTTTTCATTCTAACAAAAACAGAGCTAGAAATGCAGACACCTCCACAGAGAGGTATATATGTGCATGCACGGAAATGGACAACCCACAGACAACCCAGAATAATAAAAACAAAGGAACAACCAGGAGTCCTTAGATAGAAAACAAAGCCAGATAGAATCAAGTCTCACTGCTTCTCTCTGATCAAGCATGGACATGGTCTGTCACCCCAGCCTGGTGTTTAGTACAGAGTCAGGATAACTGAACTTAGAATCTAACATTAGTTGGTGAATATTTCATATTAGACAAAGCTGCCCAAGAGCTAGGTTCTGCATCCCTTAACATAAACTGAGGTTAATGTTGGAAGTCCCTGGAAGTTTGGCAAATCAGGCTGACTTACTGCTGAATTTTCTTAGCATCTCCCTCATTCCAGTGATGTGGCACAGACTCAGTTCTGTGGCAGTGGCCTCTGGACACTGAAGCAGGAGTGACTCGCTCCTATAAGAGAGCAGAGATCTTCACTCTCTCTCTCCTTGACATATGACTTGGTCCCACTTGAGAGTCCATCTCATCTAGCCCCACAGCATAGATGATTTCCATCATCTCCTGATCTATTTTATCAGCATCATAGCCCCATATAATACAAAACTGCACATGTGCCAGAAACCTACCTTTCTAGGGCTCCTCTTATTTCCTAAAGGTATAAAAGAAAACAGGTTAGCATTTGTTCATTTTGGTCACCAGTAAAAATGAGTTCATTTTACATATAGTCCTTTGCAAATTCACAGAATCCACTTCTCATTTTGAGAAGGAGCATATAGGGCAGGAAAAACAAAACAAAACAAAACACCAATTTCTTCTAGGGGTGATTTTTGGTGAACATAATAAGATGTTTCTCACAGTAATTAAAAATATTGTTCCTTTTTTTTCTGAAGACAAATGACTCACAAACATAATGAGATCTGTTTAAATATTTTGTTATTTTATTCATAACATCACTTTGTCAAAGAACTTGTTGTTAACAAAGGAGTCAAATATTAGTCTCATTATCCAGTGCCTCAGGGAGGCAGAGATGAGAAACAAAAAGTAAAATGGCCCAGTGAGTGCTGAGACAACCTGTGTAAAGTTGAAGGGTCATTTTTATGTTTGGTTTTTTTTGTTTTGTTTTGTTTAATCCTTCCTCCTTTTCTATATTTTACTCACATATATAATGTCAGTTATTTGGGGAAATGGCTTTTAGGGCAGAACTTAGTTTTCACGTAGATAGCTAAAAATATTTCTATGGCTTTTTTTTTTTTTTCAGGTCTAAGGATTAAACTCAGGGCCTCGTACATGCTAGGCTAATGCTCTACCCCTGAACTCCAGCCCCAATACTAGTTTTTCCAACACTGTCATGAATTTTATCCTCACCTCAAAAGATTCAAAAGTTGAGTTCTGACATGTGGACTCTATCTGTCCAATCATTTTGCTTAAGCTTCTGATTTGCTGGGTGAGCTGGATCTCATTGTCCCTCAGTTTCTTCATGTTCTCTCTCTCCTCCTTTTCTAGTAGCTGAAGCTGGAGCTGTTCCTCCTCCTTCAGGAACTGGTGCATTTTCATATATTCTGACACAACAACCTGTTTACAAGCTTTTGTCTCCTCCTGCCATCACATACATGTGCACAGGCACACACACAGACAATATAATAAAATTAGTAACAGCAACACTCATGTCCATAGATTTTTAATCCTTCCAAAGTCCTACAGTAACAATTCTTGAAACCTTGTACCTAACATATGCCTTCTATTGACTAGCTCAGTGGAAAGTTTAATGTTTTCAAAGGTGTATATGGCAATAGACACAATAAAATCAAAAGCAAAACTTCTGTTCCTAGGAGCTATCATTCTACTAGAGGAAACCAAAAATAAACAAGCAAACAAACAAAAAAATGACAAGTGATAATCACTACTATGATTTAAAAAAAATAAAGCAAAATTAAGGAGAAAATTTGTGAAAAATGCATGTGTTCATTTATTTAACAAATACTTATTCAACAAAAGTAGGCATTTGATCACATATTAGAAATAGAAATGTACATTGCAAATATTTGCGCTTGAGAACTCAAAGTCTGTCAGATGTGGTGGTGCACATCTGTAATCCCAGTGGCTGGGGAGGCTGAGGCAGGAGATTGAGAGTTCAAAGCCAGTCTCAGCAAAAGCAAGGCACTAAGCAACTCAGTGAGACCCTATCTCTAAATGAAATACAAAATAGGGCTGGGGATGTGGCTCAGTGGCCAACTGCCCTGGAGTTTAATCCTCAGTGCCTAAAAAAATAAAAAAAGAACTCAAAGTCTCTTGAGAGGCTTAGACACCCATATTTTTTTAAGTCTAATTAATCATGTAGTTCTTCGCTTTAACAACTCAAATCTGCATCTGTAACTAAGCTTAGGTATTTATTCAGGTTTAATCCAAGCTACTATTCTGCCTTTATATCCCTTTCTCTTCATTTATTTTTAATTTGCATTCTCTTTTTTTCCCTGAAAGCAGTAGAGACATTTCTTTTATAATTGATTTCTATCTTGTTATATGACTGTAAGTATAACATGTATTTTTGAAAATTATAATCAGACCCGTAATAGTAGTATCCAAGATTGTCTAAATGCACAAAGAAGAAGAAAAAAAGTCTGCCTGGGGTTGAACTTGAACTGAGTTGTGAAATTCCCAGGTGGACAAGCAGAGATAGGCAGCCTGAAGTAAGGAACTCATATTGTTAAACCAGGACCAGAAACAATTGTCCTTTTGGCTCCCTGACATGTCACCATGTATCCCTATAGCCCTCCTCATAGTATCATGCACAAGCGTAAAAAGTAAGACAGATACTGACCTTACACAATATCACTCTCTCCCTCTCGTGGGTCAGTATAGCCTGAGCTTCCTTCCTCTTTTTACGCAGAAGACTTAGGATTTCCTGGAGTTTCTCCTGCAATAAAGACAAACTCAGGGCTAGGCACGGTGGCACACACCTGTAATCCCAGCACTTTGGGAGGCTGAGATAGGAGAATCGTGAGTTCAAAGCCAGCCTCAGCAATGGCGAGGCGCCAAGCAACTCAGTGAGACCCTGTCTCTACATAAAACACAAGATAGGGCTGGGGATGCGGCTCAGTGGTCAAGTACCCCTGAGTTCAATCCCCAGTACCAAAAAAAAAAAAAAAAAAGATAAACTCAGTGGCTAAGGAGCAGAGCACCAAGTTGTGAAGAAACAAAAACTAATAACTAGAAGATGACCGGGAGTCTGATTGGTTCTGAGATTTATATTGCGCAGCCAATCTTACTCTGTGTTGCTCCTCAGCCTCACTCGAGAGATACACTCTGTTTATTCCATGACTCTGGCTTGCAAAAACATTTACACTCTGCTCATCATCAGAGAACACTCTAGTGGAGGGCATTCTGCTACAGCTGCTTGGTTCCTCCTCACTCTGCAGCACCTGGGATCTGAGCTGCCTGCCGATGCTAGCCAGTCTCCCCAGTCGCTCATTGGGCTGGAAATGAGGCCCCCCCAAAGTCCTCCAGCACTCAGGACAAGATAAAAGTGTGTTTTGTTCCTCCCAGCTCTTAAGGAGACACCTCAGGCAAAAGCTATGCCCACACTCAGTGGTCACTGGGCTGCTGAAATAGTCCAAGCAGATGAAGCAGGTGAGTTCTTCCCTGAGATTCTCCATCAAATCTGCTGTAGACATTTTATCAAGGATGGACATCCTGGCAAGGTTACACTTCTGTTCTGAGGTTAAAGAAGTCCTTCCTGTGGTTCTATTGTTTTGAATAACAAGTGGGCGATGAGTTGCTTTGTTGTTAAGACACTCTTACTCTCCCCTGGGCCTCATTTCTCCAATTGACATGTACTCTCAGCACAAAGCCAATTATGACTTAATGTGGAATTCCTGTACACTAGATTCATCATCGACCCCATACTTTATTGAATCTCCATGTAAGCCACACACTGAATTGTGAGGATATTTGCTCCTAATGGTGTTATCATTTTGAGAGTTGGTTATCATATGTAAATAGCATCAGGAAACCATTTAAAACATTGATTGTAGTCTGGAAGTTTGGATTTTTTGGTGAAAATTAGCAAAAAAATTTGAATTATAGTGATTTGTAATAATATCTGAATTGAAAACATAGTCCACATCTTTTGGGAAACAGCAAATGGAACCTAACTGAAAACTAAAACAAGAAAATTAGAAGATATATTGCTTTATTCAGTAAGTCCTTTGCTCTGCTTGACCACAGGCCAAACATTCTATTCCTTTCACAGGTACCATGTACTTTCTTTTAATTTTATTCATCCCTACAAAATGAGAACTATTCCACAGAAATAGTCCTTGCCTTTAGATGAACAATGGATTGATTTCTAGAATTATATTTATTGCTCTGCCCTGAAGACCACAGTACTCACCCATCTGCCATCAGGGAGGCATCTAAAATGACATTCTTGTTGGAAGTTGCCTCAAGAGACTATTACACTATGAAGCAGCTGGAGAGAATTACACCTTAGTATAAATATAATTTTGCTTACTTATTATTGTCTTTTGAAAATGTCCAGCTAGGCCTTCTCAAACTCCTTATTTGCTGTCTATTCTTACTAAAGGAATACTAAATGAGCAGACATCTTTCACGGGTCTATGAAAAATAAATGCATAGCCTGGAGATTGTGTGCAGTGTCCACTGTGACTTTGACAATGTTGTCACTTCACCATGACATGTGCTCATGAGTCAGTTCTTATCATGGCCCCACCTCTACTTGCTGTGTGCTGGCAAGTAGAAAGTGAGATCTATAATGCCCTTCCTCAGAGTTTGACCACTTTGATGCTCCCCTAGCTGCCTGCCGATTCTAGCCAGTCTCCTCATCATACCATGTTTCTATTGCATATTGTCATTTTTGGGTATGGCTACCTCCATTGGTCTCCATTACTCAAGTTATTCCTTTTTTCCCCCCTTCTGACTTTCAAAGTTCCAACTGATTCTTCTTTCCCACTGATCTCCGACAGGATGTTGGGTATTTTCTTATTTTGAACTTTAAGATAAAAAAATTCCCTGGATCAAAATACTTGTCTTCCCTCATCCTAGTCAAAACTCACCTTTTGAAGTCGTTAATTCAAAATGTTTTAAACATATATCCCTTGCACACAGTATTGGTAAATTATTGGGATGAGAATTTAAGAAAAAGGAAACATCACTGCAAAGAGTTGTATTATTTTAAATAGAAAGAAAGATGGCATTATGAAACCTCTGTTGCTTCTAAGTACTGCTTCAAAATACTGTTAGGAGTTGGTCTTAAGAAAGGATCTTATTAAAACAAAAAACAAACAAACAAAAACTACACTGAGTCTAAATGCCACAACTAGAAAAAAAATTATGAATTACCACCTCTATTCAGTGTGTTATCACCACACAAACCCTGAAGGAGGCTTTGACATCAACCAGAATCATTAAAATAAGCCTTAGCATGGAGTTATGGCACATCACAGAGACTGTATTCCAATTTGGAATAGAGATACTGGTATATTCTACATTCAAGTTACACTGATCTGTTCCATTCCATTTCCCTCTTCCAAATAAACTCTTCTTATAAGCTTCATAACATAATGACTGTGTCTTATTCATCTGTGTCCTGAAGAATTCTTTGCATATAGCAAGGACTCAACTTATCTGTAAAAAAGTTTTACATTAATAAATAGAGGATGGGCTGGGATTGTGGCTCAGCGGTAGAGCGCTTGCCTCGCATGCATGAGGCCCTGGGTTCGATCCTCAGCACCACATACAGAGCAATGAAATAAAGACATTGTGTCCATCTATTAAAAAAAATAAAATAAATTAAATAAATAAATAGAGGAATTATATTATTATCAAATAACAAATTTCTACCTACTGAAAGCCAAGAGATCACAGAGTCTAACTACCTTCCACAGATAATGCAGGAAATTGAGGTTCAAGTGAATTGACTTGGTCCCCTGATACGTAGGTCAGATCAAGACTAGAAAATGGGATTCCTATCTCCTGGTCAATAGGCTACACTTCATGTGTTGACTTGCCAGTAAATGAAAACTTCCAGTTTTCTCAAGGAAATGAATAGGGCTTGAGTGCTGTCAAAAGGAAATGGGACATCTGTCATCATGGAGTGATGTTTACCCTCACTGGCTGTACTCCTTCTTGGAAATACAGACTTCTTTACCAGTTCTCTAAACACATTGACTGGGCTTAGTTCATAGATGAAATAAATTCACAGAGTGGACAAACCTTTCCAAAGTATGTCACACCATCCTCAAGATGCTGCACGGCCAGGTGTGAACTCTGAGACCAACAGCTGCAATAGCTTCTCTGGCCTGTCTCCTCATTAGAAGGTCATGGCACTGGTATCCCAAGAGGTCCATGGTGACAGCCTTCACCCAGAAGTGGCTGGTGTTTGAACATGTAGAAAAGAGGAACTTTGGCCAAGGCAGTTGCACATGTCTGTAATCCCAGAGACTTGGAAGCCTGAGGCAGGTGGTTTTCAAGTTCAAGGCCAATCTTAGCAACTGAGTGAAGCCCTGCCTCAAAATTGAAAAATAAGAAAAAAAAAAAGTACTGGAGATATAGCATCCCTGTGTTCAATCCTCAGTACCAAACCAAAAACAAATGAGTTTTAAAGCTATAGCAAGGACTCATTTCTGGTAGAGGCATGAGCTAGATGGGGGCTTGTTTGAAAAATACCTTCCATAAAATCCTGATTTTAAAAATATATCTGTCACTTCATAGCAGTGTGGAAAAGAAAGATTATCCAGCAAATGGTTTAGGAAAAGTGGGGGTAGCCAGCTGGAAAAAAAAAGTTGGATCTCTACCTAACAACTTAGCCCAATGTCTATTCCAGATGGAGATGTGTATTTTCCCCCTCCAATTACAAATTTCTACATATTTTCCTGTGCATTGGTTTTTACAGCTTATTTTTATTTTAACTTATTTATTTATTATTTTGGTACTGAGGATTGAACTCAGGCATACTCAACCACTGAGCCACATCCCCAGCCCTATTTTGTGTTTTATGTAGAGACAGGGTCTCACTGAGTTGCTTAGTGCCTCGCCGTTGATGAGGCTGGCTTTGAACTCGTGATTCTCCTGTCTCAGCCTCCCAAAGTGCGGGGATTATAGGTGTGAGTCATGGTGCCTGGCTGTATTATTCTACTTTGGGGTGTGATTTTGTTCTGCATTACCCCCATATCTATTTAGCAAGTGAAGGACATAACTAATAAATATGTGGCAAAGAATGGAGGGGGTTAGGAGAGCAGACAACTGGCAACATAGAAGAAGTTAAGCTTTATTTCCAGAAGGCATTTTAGCATGTTATCAAGCTCAGAAACCACAAAGAAAAAGTACAATAGGTTTGATAGCTAAAAATTAAAGACTTTCATACAGCAAAATAAATATCACAAGGAGTTTTTTAAATGACAATCTGGGTAACAGAATTTATGACATGTCAACTACCTAATACTAAATTATGAAGATGTCTTACATAAATGCATACTTAAAAATAACAGCTCTTTTTTTTTTTTTTTTTTTGGTACTGGAGATTGAACTCAGGGGCACTCGACCACTGAGCCACATCCCCAGCCCTATTTTGTGTTTTGTGTAGAGACAGGGTCTCACTGAGTTGCTTAGTGCCTCGCCATTGCTGAGGCTGGCTTTGAACTCGCGATTCTCCTGTCTCAGCCTCCCTAAGTGCTAGGAGTACATGCTTGAGCCACAGCACCCGGCTAATAACAGCTCATATTATTACTAAATAGCCACTTAACAGATAGCATATCCATTTATATAAGCTGATATATGATATTAAGGGGAAAAGTGCATTTTGTACCCCCAAATAGTTTAGGAATAAATAATAAAAATTAAGTTATAGAGTGAAGTTGACCAAATTATGCTATGTGCATGTAATTAACATAGCAAAGTGTATTCCACTTTTATATGTAACTATGATACACCAATTAAAAACAAATAAATAAGCTGGGCACGATGGCATATGCCTGTAATCCCAGCACTTTGGGAGGCTGAGACAGGAGGATCGCAAGTTCAAAGCCAGCCTCAGCAATGGTGAGGCGCCAAGCAACTCAGTGAGACCCTGTCTCTACATAAAACACACACACACACACACACACACACAAAATAGGGCTGGGGATGTGGCTCAGTGGTCAAGTGCCCCTGAGTTCAGTCCCTGGTATAAATAAATAAATAAATAAATAAATAAATAGCAGGAAGACCAATACAATCGTAGTACAGGAAGAGAGAGGAGGGGAGGGAAGTACTAGGGACTGAAATGGAGCAAACTACATTATATGTACATGAATATGTCAAAATAAACTCCACCATAGTGTATAACTGTAATGCACTACTAAATATGTTTATAAAAAGTAAGATATATACATATAAATGTATTTTTCGTACAAAAATGAAGCGATGGAGATACTCTCCATCTGTGCACATGGAGGCAAAGAAAAAGTGTAGAATTTCATGGATATGTCACCAAAAGCACAGGCACCAAAGGCAAACATAGAAAAGTGAGACTACACCAAACTCCAGATCTTCAACACAGCAAAGAAAACAACCAACAGAGTAAAACAGAATAGGAGAAAATATTTGCAAGCGATATATCAAATGAGGGACTAATTTCTAAAACATGAAAGGAACTCTTACAACTCGATGGTTTAAAAAACTAATAACCTTATTTAAAATAGAATTAATGATTTGATTAGATATTTCTCCAGAAACAGATAACCAGGTGCAGTGGCACACATCCCTTATCCCAGAAATCCGGAGGACTGCAAGAAGTTCGAGGCCAGCTTATGCAATGTGGTAAGATCCTGTCTCAAAAAAACAATAAATAAAGGAATTGAGATGTGGTTTGTAGAGTGTCTTCAGTTTAAATCCCAAGTACCACAAAAATTATAAAAAATAATTAATTAATTAAAAAATAATCAAACTATCATGCGTGGAATCCAGAAATCCCATTTCTGGGTATTTATGCTAAAGAATTGAAATCAGGATCCATCAATGATCCATGTGGAAACAATATAAATGCTCATAGATAAATGAATGGATAAATAAAATGAATCTATACACACCATGTAATATTTTTCAGCCCTAAAAAGGAAGTTAATTCTGTCCTATACTATAACATGGATAAACATTTGGGACATTATGCTAAGTAAAATAAGTCAGTCATAGAAGGATAAATACTATTATTCCACTTATATATCTAAACATAGAAGCAGAAAGAACAGCAGCTACCAGGGGCTGGGAACAGGGGAAATGGGGAGTTGCTAAACAAGGGACACAAATTCTCAATTATGCAAGATGAGTAAGTGTTAGAGATCTGTTGTACAACATTGTGCTTATAATTAACAATACTAAATTTTATACTTAAAAATTTTTGAAGATGCTGGACACAATGACATACACCTATAGTCCCAGTGACTCAGGCTGAGGCAGGGGGATCACAAGTTTGAGGCCAGCCTCAACAATTAGCAAGATTCTGTCTCAAAATTAAGTAATAAAAAGGACTAGGGATATAGCTCAGTGGTAAGGAGCTCCTGGGTACAGTCCTTTAGTCCCCAGTACCAAAAAGAATTTTTGTCTTCTTTTTGAGGAAGATACATTTTGTGGTAAGTGTTCTTCTCATAATAAAATAAAATTTAGGAAAAAAAATGGTGATGAAAGATACACACCAAACTGGCAATGTTTGTTGTGGTGAGAGTGGAGCATTGCAAGAAATCACTTTTACCTCCTTATGCATAAGTTTTTGTGTAAAAGTAAAGATGGGGGGGCGGGGGCGTAACCAAGGATTGAACCCAGGGGTGCTTAACCACTAAACCACATCCCCAGCCCATTTTATTTTTATTTAGAGACAGAGTCTCACTAAGTTATTTAGGGCTTCACTAAATTGTTGAGGCTGGTTTTGAACTTGTGATCCTCCTACCTCAGCCTCCCAAGCCACTGGGATTACAGGTGTGCTCCATCACACCCAGCTAAAAGCAATTTTTTTTAAAAAATGTATTTGTCAGGATTTTTCCCATAAAGAACTAACAGTGGTCAAGGGGCCAACAAACGTGAGATGTCACTTATAGTAAATAAATTAATGAGGCAATTTTCTTCAGAATAAAATCATCTTCAAAGACATGTTTCAGCTGTGCTATAATCAATTTTTTAACAGTTTGCAATTTCAACAACAGCTTTATTTATTTAACTAGTAGGTATTGAAACTTTATTGTATAGAGAGCGATGAGCTCAATGATGACAGTGATATAAATAGACTAAAAATGATTAATCTTCTTTGGGAGCAGATGTGTATGTAAAAAAAGAAAGTGAAATCTGCAAAGCAAATAGGACATGTGCCTTCGGAGTGGTAGAATTTAAATTTATTAACCACGTTGTTATTCGAGCGGAAGAAATATTGCATTCTTGTGAGAACAATGAGGGAAAAATTCTTGTGAGAAATGGTATTTGATCTAGAGATTTAAACTAGGAGTGTAAGTGCATTCAAGTGAAGAAATAAGCTAGCATTTAAAAGTAAGAAAATTCTTTGAATATTTGAAAAATAAAACACATGATCTGGTAGTGGGTCAAATATTACAAAGAATCTGCATTGTGGCCTGGCACAGCGGTGCGTGACTATAATCCCATTGAATTTGCCATTTTCTTGTTTCAGCCTTTAGAGCAGCTGGGATTGTAGGCATGTGCCACTGCATAAGGCAGGAAATTTTTTTAAAACAAATAAATCAGAATAGACAAACAACTAAAAGAATTTGGACAGTTTAAATTTAGGATGGGCTATTTAAAAAAAAAAAAAGAAGTTACAGTCCAACTTCTTTCTTTTAGAGTTTGAGATTTGAGAGTATTGAGATCATTGGAATTACTACTCTGTGAGTGCAATTTAATACCAGTTCAAGATAATGGCCAAGATTTTCCAAAATCTTTAGAGTGCACAGGTCACTTGTTTTTATGTCTTCCTTCTATCACATGGCACCCTCTATGAGACTCCTCTCAGTTCTGCAGGAATTTTTAAACACCTTCAGAGTTCTAAGGGTTGTGATCCACCTAGATTATTTATATATATATATATATATATATATACATATATATATATATATATATATAAATTATCACACTACATAAGACTAGCATTTTATATGTAAAGAATCAGATGTTTATGTTCTGTACCTTTTTGATAGAAAAGTTTACTTTTGCCTTTTCTTAAGAAAATTTTAACATTTATTCATAAGATTCTATCACCATAAAATTTATGTTTAGAGGAACTAAACATAAATTATAAGACTCATTAATACAAATAGAGGTCACTCACTCTGTTCCATACGCCATCTCAGCACAGCCCTATGAGGTGGATATTTGTTTGTAGCCCTAATTACAGACTTGCCCTGGATCCACAGGGATGACCTAACTTCAAGCTCCATGCTAGTTGGCATTTCCGCAGAACAGAATAAACCACAAATGTTAAGTCCCAGAGTCTACAACAGTTTGCTGGGAAAGGATCCAGTCAAGCCCAGAAGAAGGTGGATGAGCTGTGTCTTCCTCTCCCTGCAGCTACCCAGTGGTGAATCTGTGCTAGATTCCACTAGGAGGCGCTACTTTCATTTTCAACTACTATTCTTAGCTACAGATATTAAAGTCAGAGGAGTCCTTACTTCTATATAAGTTTATGCCAACCTTCACAAAGAGCCAGTGGAACAGTGGAAACTCTTGGGAAACGAAAAGAAAAAATAGAGCCGGGCACAGTGGTGCAAGCCTGTAATCCCAGCACTTTGGGAGGCTGAGACAGGAGAATCACAAGTTCAAAGACAGCCTCAGCAATGGTGAGGTGCTAAGCAACTCAGTGAGACCCTTTCTCTAAATAAAACACAAAATAGGGCTGAGGATGTGGTTCAGTGGTCAAGTGCCCCTGAGTTCAATCCCCAGTACCAAAAAAGAAAAGAAAAGAAAGAAAGAAAGAAAAAATAAAGCCTTTACCACCCTAGATCTTTCTTGGATGGTCAAGGACCAAAAGAAGTTATCTACTGGGGCTGGCGTGTCACTATGTTTGCGGAGAACCCTACAGAAGAATCAGGATTCTAGGTATAGCTGAGAATTCAGGTACTGTGTAAGTTTCCCTGAAAAGACTAGCTTGAAAAGTACTAAAAACTAAGAGCTCAATGCCTTTAAGGAACTGTGACACAAGGTTGAGTCAACATCACTGTGAACATGACTGAAACCAGAAAAGCTAAAGAAGATGAAATATCTGGGGAAAGAGTTACCCAAAAGACTGAAATCCCTTGCTGGCAGAGCAACCGAGGACAGAAAGTGTATTTTGCAGTCACAGGCTGGGCCAGGAATTGAGTGCACACATCCACTTCTCCAAACAGGCTGTCTTCTAGATGCCTCATCACTTCCCAGTAAACCTTTTAGTCCCATTTAGTTCCCTAACTTAACTGCACATCTGAATCACCCAGAAAGTTAAGACCACGTATGTACTACCTCCGGAGTTTCTAATTGAATTGGTACAGTGCCTTGATTAGTATAGAGCTCTTGACTGGTAATTTTTGGAACTTGTTAAAAATGCAAAACCCCAGACCTACAGAATCAAAAACTCTGGAAAAGAGGCCTAGCAATCTGTGCTTTACCAAGACCTCCAGTGATTCTGATGCACTCTGAAGTTTGAAAGCCACAGGGTCAGCATCAGAACTGCTGTGGCTCTCTGAGTGATTCTAATATCCTGTGAAGTTTTGGGACCAAGCCTTCAGTAAATAAAACAACCCCGCAAACTGGGTTCTTAGGCAGCTGGAGGCTAATCCCTCCATCATGCTTTCATTCTGTTTCCCACCAAAACCATCTCTCTACCTCCTTTATTACACAGAATTTGTAGTGTCAATGTGGACAGTGAATAAGATTCTTAAAGAGTTCTAAGGTACAAGGCTTAAGGTCCCCGACAACCCCCATACAGGCAAAGAATGACAAGTGATCTGAGCTGAAAAACTGCTGATGTTGTGAAATTTCAGAATGAAATCAGTGATGTTTGTTTTAATTTTGTTATCCTTTCCTCTAATCCTTCCCTGCCTACCTCCCTAAAAGAAAGGAAGGCTACTCAAACCTCCCAGGTTTCAAGTAGAAGCTGACTTGTTCTGTCTGTTCACACTACTTGATCCAAATACCTGCAAGTGAATATGGATCCAACTCTTGCTTTTAGTGCCTGGTAAGAAGTTAGATACTCTCAATGGTGGCACTTGCCTTAAGGATATTTACAGGTTGAGAGATCCAAGATATAATATGCGGCTGAGGATGATGTCTGAACTAGCAAAGCATCTGAGATGTCATGTAATGGATTTCAAGAACAGCATATGAGAGATACACAAAGACAAACAGAAGAAGTTGTGTGTGCTGGATCAGAGGTCTCCATATGAGATGTTTTCTAGCACATCATGTTTACCATTGAGTAGGCAAAAGAGATTTTTAAGGTCCAATTTTTTTCTCTCTGAAAATTTAAGGGGCTCATTCTCATCCATTCTTTCTTTCTTTAATATCTTTGGTCTTCAAACTAATATCCATCTTCTAAATCATTTTTCCATTCCTGATCTATCATCAGTGCAGGTTCAGGAGCCCCAAAAGCTTTTTTTGATTGGGAGTAATTGCTAATTTTCATATTTTAATCCATGCCTAACTTGGTGCTCTACTTTCTGCTTGACAGATCTAGTACAGAAAAGAGGAGTGAATAGTAATCCTCTTCAGAATGAGGTCTAAGGAATCATGAATTTCTTATGCAGGGCAGTAGAATCTCACAGAATGCTTCCCTTGAAAGAGAAAAATGAACAGTAACTATTCCTGGGGTTCTTCCAGGTAAGGATGACCACATGATCAAGGAGGACCTTTCAGTGAATCCAAGGTTAAAGGTTGTAGCTCTGACTTTCCACAGCACAAACACAAATTACTCAAATATGAGGCCCTTTGATGTTCTAAAGGCTGAAAAAGTTCTTGCCTCAAGGAAGCAAGCCTCATGAGAGAGCCACAAAAGTAATTGGACAGCCATGATTTAAAACCTATCATGAAATGGCTGTAGTTAAAGAAACAAAGCCCAGGCACAGTTCCTAAGAAATATTTAAGAACTCTGCCCAAGGGCCACTTCTCCCATCTTATCATGGCTTGACAGAACAGGAAAGTATAGAGGGCACAATAGTTAAGTAGAAAGAACCAGAAGTAGAAGTAAGTCAAGCTCTTTGTATTAGTCAGTTTCTTGTTACTATAACAAAATATCCAAGGCAGGCTACTTTATAAAGAAAGAAGATTTAATTAGCTCACAGTTTCGTTGGCTGAAAATCCAAAATAGGATGGCTTTGTTTGTTCAACCTCTGGGTGAGGTACTAACAGCAGATGGAATCATGGCAGATACTATATTTTGGGTCTGGAATGTCCCCCAAAGTTCCATATATTTAAGGCTTGGTCCTGAGCTTCATACTATTGGGAGGTAGTGAAAATGTTACAAGGTGTGGCCTGGTCAGCAGTCATTAGGTTATTGGGGACAGCCATCAAAGGGGATTATGAGGGCTGAGATTGTAGCTCAGCGGTAGAGTGCTTGCCTCGCATGCATGAGGCCCTGGGTTCGATCCTCGGCACCACATACAAAGCAATGAAATAAAGACATGTGTCCATCTACAACTAAAAAAATATTTAAAAATAAAAGGGGGGGGATCATGAGATCTCAGTCTCATTCTCCTTTTCTCCTTCCCAGCCATGAAATGAGTGGTTTTGCTCTGTCAGGTGCTCCCACCAATATGTACTGCCTCACCACAGGCCCAAAAGCAACAGGGCCACCCAATCGTGGACCACAGTATCCAAAACTATAAGCCAAAATAACCCTTTTCTTTATAATTTGATTGTCTCAGAAATTAGAGGGACTGAGAGCTGACTAACATAGTAGACGAGGAGCAAGAGCCTGCATGGCCAGGCAGAAAGCCAGAAAGCAATTCAGGGATCAGCATCAGGCTTTTGTAGCCATTGAACTTGGTGGAGAGGATATGGAGGAAAAGGAACAGTTTTACACTGCTGTTGAGGCTGTAAATTAATACAACCACTATGGAAATTAGGGAGATTCCTCAAAAAACTAGGCATGGAACCACCATTTGACCCAGCTATACCACTCCTTGGTAATCATCCTAAAGAATTAAAATTATCATTCTATAGTGATACATGCACACCCATGTTTATAACAGTACTATTCACAACAGCCAAACTATAAAACCAGCCTAGGTGTCCATCGATGGATAAATGGATAAAGAAAATGTGGTGTGTGTGTGTGTGTGTGTGTATGTGTGTGTGTGTATATATATATATATATATAAAATCGTGTTTTATTCAACCATAAAGAAATGGCCCAGCACAGTGGCACATACCTGTATTCCCAGCACTTTGGGAGGCTGTGACAAGAGAATCGCAAGTTCAAAGCCAGGCTCAGCAACGGCCAGGCACTAAGCAACTCAGTGAGACCCTGCCTCTATATAAAACATGAAATAGGACTGGAGATGTGGCCCAGTGGTTGAGTACCCCTGAGTTCTATCCCTGGTACCAAAAATAAATGAAGAAAGAAAAAAAAGAAAAAGAAAATCATGGCATTTGTAGGAAAATGGGTGGACCTAGAGACCATTATGTTAAGTAAAATAAGCCAAACTCAGAAGGTCAAAGGTCATTTTCTCTCATACATGGAAGCTAAAGAGGAAAAAGGAAAAGAGAAACATGAGAGTGGTGAATTTCATGATAATCAAAGGACAGATCAGTAGGAAAAAGGGACTAGGGAGTGGGAAGTGGGAAGGAAGAGGAGGAAGTGCCTGGGGAGTGATATTGACCAAAATATATTGTTATATTGTTTGCATGTATGAACATGAAACAACAAATCCCATCATTATGTATGGTTATAATGTGCTAAAAAAAAACAATGTGGAAAGAGAAAACATGAATACAATGGTTAAAAATTTTCCAAAAAATTTGATGAAAAATTCTAACTTCAAAGACCTAAGAAAGAAGCCTGACAAACCTTGAACCCAAGAAACACAAAGAAAACTACAGAAAGACACTCCATAATAAAATTTCTAAATACCAGAAATAAATCATCTAATGACATCAAGAGGAGGAGGAAAGAAAAGAAAAGAAAGAAGAAAAAAAGAACTAGCTCTGGGTCCCTTGAAGACTATCTTAATTCCTGGGAAAGGCAATGACCTAATGACCTCTTGTTAGGCCCCACCTCTAAAAGTTCCCACCACCTCTAACATCACCCCACTGGGAGACCAACTTTCAACACATGAATGCTTGGGAGACAACCACATCCAAACCATAGCACTCCTCATCAGTAAACCAAAGTTATTTGGAAGAAAATAGTTAGAACCTTGTAATTATAAAATAAATTTTCTTAGCCGGGCGCAGTGGCGCAAACCTGTAATCCCAGCATTTAGGGAGGCTGAGACAGGAGAATCGCGAGTTCAAAGCCAGCCTCAGCAATGGCGAGGTGCTAAGCAACTCAGTGAGACCCTGTCTCTACATAAAACATAAAATAGGGCTGGGGATGTGGCTCAGTGGTCGAGTGCCCCTGAGTTCAATCTCCAGTACCAAAAAAATAGAAAATAATAAAATAAATAAAAAATAAAATAAATTTTCTTAATTCCAAAATAATCACATATTCACTAAAGTACTAAACAAGACTGACATGATCAGATTTTTTTTTTTTTCTTGTGGTACTGAAAATCAAATCCAGGACCTTGCACATGCCCAGCGAGCACTCTACTACCAAGCTACATCCCCGACCCCAGATTTTTTTTTTTTATTTTAATGACTGGCTAAATATTAGATTCAGAGAAATCAAAGCTATCACAGAATTTGATAATTGGTTGCAGTTCTCAGCTAAATACTGAACTGGAATAATGTTAGTGGGGATAGAAAGGAGTGGAGTTTACTAAGGATGTATAAAGGTGACCAGCTAGTTAAGACATGCTGATTACAGAATCACAGAAAGATATTCATTCATGGTCAATAGTCAATACCAATATTCTTGAACAACTTAATGGACATGGTTGCCTTTGACCTAAGTAGAGAACTCTGTGTGTGTGTGGGGGGTGTATTTATACATTTTATTTTGGATATATTAACTTTGAGGTGCCTGCATGAAAAATAAATTTTTAATAGTCAACATATATATGCATATGATTTTTAAGATTATAAGAACGATTTAAACTACAAATAAAGTTTTGGCATACAGAAGGCAACTGAGGCCTGGAGAACAGATACTTCTTGTGGAAGAATATGTAAAATGAGAACTCCCATCTGTAATGATCATAGAAAGCAGGTGAAATTCAACATCCACTGAGCTCTCAAGCATCCTTGAGAATTGTCCTCCTAGAATTAGACATCAACTGTAGAGCTAAAAATAGCATGTTTCCGTAATGCAAAATGAGGCAATTGTTTTGGTATGGTAAGACATTGACACTGGTTCAAGCATCTTTCTCCTAGCACACTGAAATTTGGTTCCAGCTAAGAACAGGTGAAGGCAAAGTACAATAACACAGTCAAATGGGCAAGCCATCCAACTGGGAATCTCTTGCTACCATGATGAGCACGCACCCCCTACTTTGCTTGGCTCAGCTTCACCAGATAATCTTAGAGATGCTTATTTTGTCTTCTTATGGGCATTGTCCTTGCCACCCTAACCCAGAAGCCTCAGTCTTTCCTCAAACTAAAAACAGCTTCACTTCTTGAAAAATCTAGGGGAGATGGGAATAGGAAAGGCAGTAGAATGAATTGAGTATAACTTTCCTGTGTTCATAGATGAATTACATCACTGGTGAGTAAAACTCCACATCATGTACAAGAATGGGATCCTAATTAGAATAAGGTATATTCCATGTATGTATAATATGCCAAAATACACTCCACTGTCATGTATATCTAAAAAGAACAAATTTTTAAAATAGTAATCCAAAACAGAGGAAAATCTGATTCAATAGTTACCATATATTTTTGGTTTTGTTTTTGATTGAAGTTTATATGTCTTTGACTCTACCTCTGTCTGTGTTTAAAGGGTTAGTAACATTTTTGAGTTGTGCAGGGATTAGATTGCTTTGCTCTAACACTTAGAGAAACATTATTAGTTTTAGAACATGATTTGGCAGAGTGTAAAGGGTCTAAAAAAACCTAAAAGAGCAGAAATGCCTATATTTGGAAAAAATGCAGCAGTCTATCAAGATTAATGAAACAGACAACTGAATATATTAAGAGCCAAGGAAATACAAAATCTATCAAGTGATGTGTGTGAGTGTTGGGAAGGGGGATGTTTCAGTTTTCATGAATGGAACGCTCAAAAATTTATGGGGTCACTGATGTGTGAATAAGAGTTATATGAGTCCTGCCAGAGCCTGAGGGGGATCCCAGTCAGCATTGTAATAGACATAGATGGTCATTATGCCACTTCAAGCAGATTGCAAAAGATCTGGGGTTGGGGGAGTCTTTAAATTAGACAGGAAGGGATTGATCAAAATCATAAAGCTGGGTGTAGTGGCACATGCCCATAATCCCATCAACTCAGGAAGATGAGTCCAAAGGATCAGAAGTTCAAGGTTAGTTTGAGCAATTTAGTGAGGTCCTGTCTAAATAAATAAATAAAATTAATGAAGTTCAGTGGTAGAGGGCCCTGGGTTCAATTCCTAGTACCATAGAAAGAGAGAGAGAGAGAATTTTAAAAATTAAAAAAAAAAAGACAGTGGAAAGAATCTGACATAACTTTCCTATGTGTATATATGAATATGCCAAAGTGAAACCCACCATCATGTATATCTGGTGCCCAAATTAGAATAAAATATATTCCATACATGTACAATTTTATCAAAATGGACTCTATTAATAGTCATGTATACCTAAAAAGAACCAATAAGAAAAAAATCATATGATGTGATTTCAGTTTCTTTACTGAAGAGGAGCACGCTAGGTATCTGCACTCACTCCCATCTGGACTCTCCAGCCAAAATAGTCTCGTTTAACCAAAGAGCCAATCATTTCCTGGTGGGTTAGCACCTCTCTCAAAGATATGTGATTCTTATTCATTATTTATTTCAGAATTAATGCTTTTGAATATGTAACAATCTATTTAGTGTTGTTCATAATATTTGAGAACTTGCTTTGTAGAAAGAGCCATGTAACTTCAAATTAAAACACAGAATTAAGTCACTGATTTAGATTTGTGATGCAAAGCAGGATCCAATATACAAAGCTTTGTTGTCTTTAAGAATTTCGGGTTTTCTGTTATTTGATTTGACTTGTAGGAATATCATGCTTAGGGATGTTTAAGTCAGATAATTTAGGTACTTAAAGATGCTGACTGGGCTGGGGTTGTAGATCAGTGGTAGTGTGCTTGCCTCGCATGTGTGAGGCAGAGGGTTCAATCCTCAGCACCACAAAAAACAGAAATAAAGTAAAGTTATTATGCCCATCTACAACTAAAAATAAAATTAAAAAAAAAAGATGCTGACTATGTGAAATTGATAACTATAACCTAACTATATGGAATGGTCTAGCTTCATAAATGAGACCAAACATAAGGACCTTTGAGTAGTAAAATTTATTAGAAATACAACACAACTAAAATAACTTAAGAACTTAAGGAAACCTATTTTTGAGTTTGATTTTATAGGTTCAAAACTTCCGTATAGTCTAAGAATAAAAATACTGGCTTTGTGACACCCCTTCTCCTATACATAGTCACTTATCACATAGGAAGGCCCATGATGGAGCAATGAGAAACACCATGCAGAACGCTAACGATTTCAAAATGTCAAAGCTTTTGGAAAACACGAGACAGAAAGCACACCTTGAGGATAACAAGAAACAAAAGATGTATTTTTTTTTCTGTACTTAGTAATCACTTCCCTTTCAAGCCACCAGTAATTTTAAAGAAAGCAGGCTTTTATTATTTATTTATTTATTTATGCTTATCAATGATAACCTCTAGAAATATATCTTGGGAATTAGATTAAGAAAAGATACTGTAGAG
>PVHX01022918.1:0-26738 GCA_004024805.1 Geosciurus inauris
GCTGGTGAGAAGGGAGATCTTTTTACACAAGCACTAGCCAGCAATGGGCGCAAGCCTAAGAGCGTTTAGCTTTGCCGCAGCCTACGCAGGCGCAGTCAGGCTCTGCGACGTGGTGGCCACGCCCCACTCCCCCCCTTCCCGCCCCCAACCACTGCTGGGCAGGCGAGGCTAGTCCAAGCAGTTGCTGCTGGACTCGAACTTCATAGAGAAAAGAATTTTAAAAAGAGGAGTAAGGCTACAGATATAACTCCGCAGTAAGAGCGCTTGCCTAGCATCCGTGAGACCCTGGATTCCATTCCCAAAACAGAGGGCGGGGGAGAAGGGATAACAGAGAAAGCAAAAGGGTCAAGGGATAGGAGATGTTTCAGTGACATTGCACTTGAAGTGTTTCTGTGGGGTATAAAGCACCATGCTAGTTAGTGGAGCATTCAGAGAGGAGGAGAAGGATGTTAACAATGATAATTATTTTATAGATTCATTAATTCATCTACCCACAGAAAATATATTTCTTAAGCATGTGCCACATGCCAAGCTAGTGCTGGGTGTTAGAGGTACATCAGAGGACAATGACCATCTTTTTCCATATGGAGGTTACTTTTAGGGGTAGATTCAAACAATGGCAATAGTAATGAGCACTAACCCTTTATGAAGCACTTACTATGTGACAGGCTCTGTTCCTAGCACTTTCACTTTTCTCATTAAAATCCTTTCATCTTACCTATGATGCAGCTACTCTTACTAATCCTTACTTTACAGATGAAGAAATTGGATCAAGATGGTAAATGTACCTGTTCAAAGTAAGGCAGAAAGAGAAAGACATCAGGATTTGAACCCATGTTTGTCAGTCTCAAGCATATGTACTGTAATGCCCAGACTCACGAATCCGCCAGAGACCACCAGGAGTCCGATTCCAATGCAATCACAAAAGGGTCCTTTTATTCAAGCCCGAGCAGGGTCTGCCAACCTTCACCGATGCAGCAGGTTAGGAAGCCAGGCCCTGAGTCGAGGGGAGCAGGGTTTTTTATAGATCATAACTGCAAGCAGGGGAGTACATGCCTTGGCGTTACATGATTGGGCGAGGTAAAGCGCCCGCAAGGGAACAGGGGTCTTGTCATTACATGATTGGGGAAAGGTGAGTGTGGTCGGTATGAGGTCAGTTGACCTTTGGACTGATACATCTGGCTACAATGGGCCCAGTTGACCTTTAGGTCATTGATAGGTCTGGCTACAGTGAGCTCATTGCCTGGCCTTCTGATTAGCTGACTCAAGTTACAGAACCACTTTTTGGCGCCAGGGAGGGGTGCCGTTGATTGTGTTGCAATCTTCCAGTAACTGGGTGGGGGATCTAGGGCTCTGGACAAAAGGCCTAGAGTCACAAAATGGCTTTAGTCTGGTCCTTTCAGTACTTTCTCTCATACCATCTGATTTTCAAGGGGTGTTTAGCTCTACTTGAGATAAATGGCTCATATCAAAGGGATGGAAATAGGTGCTCTCATGTAGGGTCAACTAACATACAGTAAAAGCAGATGGAGCAAGCCATGAATTACAGCTTAGTCTGGGGTGTCTTGGATTAGAGTGGTTGCCAAGCAAACCTCAAAGAGGAGTTGAGCTCTAAGTGATGAAAAGGATGGGAAGGGTTCATGGTCTATAAGAGTATTCTAGTCTTAGGGAATATCAACAGGAAAGGCCTAGAGAATGTGAAAGTACAAAGTTTGCATAACAGCCAGTTACTCAGGGTGGCTAGAGCTAGGATGGGTGGGAGATGATGATGAATGTATCTAGACAGGAAAGATTGGATTTCCTAGTCTTCATTTAGTAGTGTATCAGAACTGGTTGGGGTCCTACAGGGTGGGAATGGCAGCACAAGAATAGAGCTTGTTCCTCAGACAGTTGCTCATGTATGTGTATGTGTGCAAGTGCACATGTGTGTTTGGGGAGGCATGATCCAAACATTGTGGCCAGGAAGATTGGTTAAATGCTTTTTTTTTCTTGGAGTGCTAGCAAAATAGTTGGGCTAAAACTTAGGTGTAATCCAGCACTCAACGATCAAGGAATGCAGGAGAGCATTCTGGAGAGAAAAAAAAAATTATACAAGATTACCATCTGCAGCTGCAATTGAAATTCTTCCTTAAATTCTTGAGTCATTAATACTGTTACATTCAGTGATCCTGCCCTTGGAATTCCTTCAGAGACCATGGCCTTCACATGTGGGGGCCAGACACACACTTGGGACACTCTCTACATACCAGTTATTTTCTACAATAGTAAAGGACAAAGTTTAGGAACATGGATTTGGCCAGACAGGACTAAAGAGATCTATGTTTGTACAAACAAATATGCATGCTCTACAAAGTAGAAATGTGTGGTTTGTGTGCTAATCATTCCTTGAGATAACCTTGTAAAAAGCAGTACCCTCTTCTAAGCTGCTGCAAAGATATGATTGAGGTTAGATCAGATAGTCTTTTTTTTGGGGGGGTACTTGAGATTGAACTCAGGGGCACTCACCACTGAGCCACATCCCCAGTCCTATTTTGTGTTTTATGTAGAGACAGGGTCTCATTGAGTTGCTTAGTGCCTCGCCATTGCTGAGCCTGGCTTTGAACTCGCGATTCTTCTGTCTCAGCCTCCCTAAGTGCTGGGATTACAGGCTTGCGCCACCGCGCCCGGCTGATCAGATAGTCTTTTACTCCAGTATTTCCTCATCTCCAGAAGGACTCCGTGTTCCTTGTCCTAGAACAGTGCTTCTCAGGGGAAAAAACAGAGAGGATTTTTATTCGCTTCAGTTATAAATGAAAACATACATTCCTGCACCCCGAAACTTAGGTCATGGTGAGAGTTGGACTTCTACTACTCCCTCTCCCACCTAATAAAGAACAACAACATTGAATGGA
This sequence comes from Geosciurus inauris, assembly GCA_004024805.1. NCBI lineage: Eukaryota > Metazoa > Chordata > Mammalia > Rodentia > Sciuridae > Geosciurus > Geosciurus inauris. The sequence goes on from PVHX01022918.1 coordinate 2,892, forward strand.
GGCATCTTACCTCTGATATGACATCCTAATGTTATTCCATAGCATTCAAATCTTTAACAAATTTGTCCCTGTTTCTCTATCTTTATCCCTAAGGACATTCTTCCATGAAATCAATTCTCTGACCACACTGAGCCACACTTCTGGCCTCAGCCATGTCTATTCTACAGGTCTCCAAAGCATTCTAGTTATTGCTAAATGAACAACAAAGGAGCTGACTGACATATACCATGTTTTCCACACTGTTTAAATATTAATGTAAAAATATGGTTCCAGTCAGGTGCAGCGGTACACACCTGTAATCCCAGAGACTCGGGTGTCTGAGGTAGGATGACTGCAACTTCGAGGCCAGCCTTAGCAACTTAGCAAGACTAAGCAACTTAGTGAGACCCTGTCTCAACACAAAAAAATAAAGATGGTTGGGGATGTTGCTTGGTGGTAAAGCTTCCCTGAGTTCAATCCTCAGTAACCCCCCAAAAAAAGATGGTTTTGGACTCTCCATTCTGAACATCTTTTGATAATCTCTGACATTTTTATACTTTTAAAACATGTGATTATTTTTTATAATAATTGATTAGGCTCAATTCAATGTTCAGTGTAATTTTAATGAAGTATTTTTACTTCATTACTGGAAATATGCAGAGTGAAGTGCATAAATCATGAATGTAGAGCTTGATCAGTTATGACACACTTAACATACCATCTGACTACAATGCCAGTGAAAAAAAATAGATCACTAACAGCACTTCAGAAATCTCCATGGCACTTTCTCCCAACCCCTTCCCTCTTATTTGTCCTGAGAGGAAACCCTAAAACTGACTTCTAGTATCACAGATTAGTTTCACCTGTATCCAAACTTTAAATAATATTAATAGAATATATAGCATGTACTTATTTGTATCTTTCTTTCCAATAAACCCTCACTATTTTGTGTTATTTATGTTGGGTATAGCAGTATTATATACTTTACCATTGTATGACTATATACTCTGACTTACTCCATTAACTTCTGATGGACATCTACCTAGTTTACAGTCTGTGGCTATTACAAATAATGTTGCAATGAACTTTGCAAAAGATATGTTCAAAAGAACATATCTTTTAGTTCACACATACATTTATGTTGGAAGTAAGTCTTTGAGTGGAATTATTGGATCACAAATATATATATTTTAGTTTTCATAGATATTTCCAGAGACTTTTATGAAATTCTTACTCCAATTTACACTCCTGCCAGTATTATATGAGAGTTTCCATTTCTCTATGTTTTTATCCACACTTATTACTATTCTGCTTAAGTGTAGGCATTCTGATGAGTGTGCTATAGTACAGCATTGGTGGTTTTATTTTTCTTTACTCATATTTAACTTTTTGTTTTTTATCACTTTCAAACAAGACTGGTCACTCAATTTCCTAGGACCATAGATATTAAAGATAAAAAAAATAAAGAAGGATGAAAAGTTAGAAGATACCAGCAGGAAATGATAACTGGTAGATACTTCAAAGGGAAAGAGATGGAAGCAATATTCAAAGCTAACATGTGAATTAAAATATTGTAATATTAGCACATTTGATGCAAGAACAAAAGCACTAGAAATCCTACTTGCCCTTAAATTCTTCACTGTACAGTATAATCATTAATGACCTAGACTAATTAAGAAAAGGTAACTTATACTTAAGAAAGCAGATAAGTGTCTGTCATATAATCTTGAATTCAGAAAATACATAACATTTTTACAATGGATTTTGGTACTCAAAGGAATAGTATAATTACATTTTGGTACTCAAAGGAATACTATAATTACATGGAAAATTCTTGTGGTAGTTATAATCCAATTTTTATAATATTTATTTTTTATATACAGAATTATAGTAATTTATTAGATTTAATTTATTTTAAGAAATAATACTTTCTTCAGGCTGAAATAACAAGAACTGATTATTATGAAGTTGGAATATGCATAAGCATGTCAAAAAACTTTTTAGAAAAATGCATGTACCTACCAACCAGATATATTTACTGTTAGCATTTTGGAATAGATCCTTCTAATCTTTTCCCAACCTTTTGTAAAGAAAAATGCATAAATTAAAAATGTACAGATCAATGAATTTTCACAAGTTGGAAATATTTGTATAAACATTAGCTAGTCAACAAACTGAATACTATGAGCAACCAGAAGTCCCTTTCTTACCCGCTTCCACTTGTTGGAACCCACTGTGCTCTAAGAGGAAGAAGAGTTTCAAAATCATAGATTCATTTTACCTATTTTTGAGCTCTCTATATTATAATGATGCAGTATACTTTTTTTCATTTCAAGCTTCTTTCATTCAATTCTGTGTATAAGATTCATTCACATTGTTGTTCATAGCAATGTTGATCCTTTATTTTCTTTGATCTATATTATTCCAATTTGTGATGACATTATCAGAATGTCTTTTTTAATCCATTCTATTGTTGGTGGACATGTGGGTAAATTCTAGTTTTTTGAATAAATATTGCTGCTATTAACATTCTAGTACATTTATTTTCATGAACTTTTGCAAGCACTTCCATTCACCCATGTGGGATGGTGGTACTCACCTAGGAACATGATTGTTGGATCACAGGATCATGAATTCTGCATACTTACAGCTACTATCAAAGTTCTTACAGAAGTGGTTATACCAATTCATACTTCCACAGCAGAGTGTTTTGGTTTCTCCACATTTCGAACAGTTGGTATTTTCTTTCTTTTCCTTTATAACTGTTTTAGTGGGTGGTCTAATATTGTGATTCTAATTTATTTTTCATTGATGACAAATGAATGGAGTTTCTTTTCATGTGTTTATCATCTATTTGGATTTATTCTTTTGTGGAGGATATGTTCAAGTGTGTTACCCATTTTTTTCTACTATGCTGTCTTTTCTTGCTGACTGATAAGTTTGTATATTTTATGGATACAAGTCTTTTGTGAAATGTGTATATAGCAAATGTCTTCTCTCACAGATAGGTTGTCTCTTCACTATCTGAATGTTCTCTTCAATGAACAGAAATTCTCACTCATTATATAATCCAATTTATCAATTAACTCCCTTTATGGATAATGATTTGGGGACCATGTTTAAGGAGTTTTTGCCTATGCCAAGGCCACGATGAAATGTTTCTATGCTCTTTGACCTTTCATTTTGAGGTAAAAGGTCAAGATTTGTTTCTTTTTTTACCATATAGTAAATGATAAAACACCATGACAATCTTCAATTGATCAAGAGCCATTATTGAAAACATTTTCACCCTTTTATCATAGCACTACAGTGTCACATTTGTCATAAATGTGATGAAAAATGTGTGGGTTTATTTCTATATAATCACTGTCATTCTATTGTCCTCACGGTTTAAATTTATAATAGGTGTTAATATATGATAATATTAGTCTTCTAGTCCTGTTCTTCTTCAAGATTGCCTTGACTATTCATGTACCATTGCATTTCTATATAAATTTTAGAATTACATTCCCAATATGCATACAAAAGCCTTGGAATTTTGACTGTGACTTTTCAACTTGAAGAGAATCATTATATTTAAAATACTGAGTCTTCAAATCTATTAATATGGTATATCATTCATTCTTTTGTTCTCTAATCTTTCTCAATAATGCTTTTGAATGTAAATACTGTCCCACCATAGAGTACCAAGAACACACCTGTAATTGAACCAAGTAGGTTTATTACTTGTTGCAAGGATAATACACCACATGTAGAATCGTCTGAGTAAGACGGTGCAAGAAGGAATTATTGTAGGATTTGGGTTGATTTATGTGACTTGAGGAAGAATCTAAAGGAAGTTAAGCATTCAGTCTAAATTGTATACTGTCAGAAAGTAGTAACAATTCTGTTTGGGTTCCTTAATAAATTTTATCTAGAAGGATGTAAGCCTTGAATTTGGCTAGGAATATAATTGGTAAAGAAATGGCAGTCACTCATATTCATCAGAACAGGAGGATGCCTTATCATTGTTGTGGCTTAGGCAATTTTTATGTGGTTTTGCGTGTTCAGTTCTGATTTTGAAGTGGTTATTGTCTTGTTCACCAGGGTTACAGAATAGTCTTGTCTAAAGTTGATTATCTCTAAAATTGTTCATGTTCAACAGGAAAATACCAGGACCTACCTGATGGTAAAACAGGCCAGTCTTTTAATGTCAGGAGCAGCTTTTTAATTTTTTTTTGGTATCCACTTTCATCCAAGGGCAGACAAGGTCAAGTGACAGGAAATAATCCATAATAATTTTCTTTCAATATTGCTGAGATTTTGATGGTCAGAGGTTAGAGAATATAGTTTAAAGGTAGACACAGGCTAGTCTCCTGCTCCATTTGTTTCAGGGTGAGTTGAATCCTCTGATGTGAGTAGTGTTGAGCAATAGCATTTAAGTGTCTGAACAGGATTCATGAGTTAATTGTAACATGAAACAATTATTAGGAATAAATTGATTATTGGCACATTAAACAATTATTGAATTCAGGGTCCTATATTATAAAATCTAGACAATAAATCTACCTAGGTCTATATAGGGAGCCAGGTGATCATGTCTTATTTGTCTTATAGTATGTAGGAGCAGCAAGAAGTATTTGCATATATCTCTATCTCTATCAGCAGGGTCAAGTGAAAGATGGCATATCCAGCCATTGGTTAAATTCAGAGTAACTAAGGTTTGGGAAAAACACACAGGAGAATTTTGTCTTTCCTTAAGTGACAGAAGGAGATTATGTGGGGCCAAATACAAAAGGAGGGAGATGGGGCTGGGGCTGTAGTTCAGCAGTAGAGTGCATGTCTCACACTGGGTTCAATCCTCAGCACCATATAAAAATAAATAAAGATATTGTGTCCATCAAAAAAAAAAGGATGGAGATAAGGAAAAGTAAGATGAGTAGTAAAGCAAATATTCAGAAGACTGTTGAAAAATGAATCCTTTTGCATTGTCTTAGGTGGAAACTGTTCACTTCTGAAGGCAGAAGCTTAGCCCATTGTTTTGACTTCTGTAGTCACAGGCTTCTAAAGAATTCCTAAGAATCCTCAGTTTAAGATCTCAGTAGTAAGGAGGAAGGGATATACATCTTTCAAGTTGAGACATGAACAAAAGTATCAGTACTTTAGAATTTTATTGTTAGGCCACTTGTTAGTAGTACCTGATAAGGTCTTTTCCAGCTAGGTTCAAACTCAGTTTTTCTCTGATTTCTATTTGAACAGAGCAAATCTCCAGGTTGTAGATTATGCAGGTTCTATTTTGGGAGTACTTTGTAAATTACCTCATACCTATTGGTGATAAAGCTGGAGGTATTGTGTGAGTATTTAATCACATAAACCTGTAATAGGGTGGAATCTCAGATTGGATGTGAAATTCTCAAGTGTATGAGACAATCTATTGTTAACTCAGTAGGAGATAACCTTCTGGTCCTAGAGAGGTTCAATCTCATTGTTGTAAGGCTAATAGCAATATTTTGGCCTTCAAAGTTTGAGGGTTTCTGAGAGCTTTGCTAATTTTAGTTTTAGAATTCCAATAGTTCTCTCTACTTTTCCTGAAGATCATGGAAGTTTTTCAATAAAAAGAAATTTAGTGTTAATAAACATACCAATAAAATATTTTGTCATTAGAGATAAAGCAATGGGAATTCTCCAAGTTGAAAAAATGAAAGAAAGCCTTTCTTTTTGTGTGTGTGACAGGGATCTAGTGTGGAAAAGCTTTATTCACCTTGATAATAAACAAAAAAATAACAAGAGAATGTTTATAGCCCATTGCAGGATATAACTTGTGTAAAGTCAATTTGGAGGTATTCATGGAGCCACAAAATTTCTGGAAACTGTCTATATCTGACCTGCACAATTTTACCAGGATTTAGTTGCTAGCACGTAAAAGATGTTTTGGAAGCATCTCAGCAATACCTTTAAAATTAACCTACCAATGATAGTTTAATATGGTGGCTAATTTATCTCTGCTATTGTGGGTACTATAATGAAGATTTTTTGCCAAACTCAATTTTAAATGTTGTCATGCTACCAGTTAGCCCTTCTGAAACACCACAATATTATCTTAATTCCTCTTTCCCTTTTTTCAATCAAAGGCTCAAAACAATTAATAGAAACACCTTTGAATTCAATTTGAATTCTTCCTAAGATTTCACTTTCTGGATCTTTGGAATGACCTTTTATTTTTACTAAGCAAAGACAAAGAATCTAAAAGTTCTCTCATTTGACATCCATTTTGTAAAACAGGGACTCCAGTTGAAACTGGGAAACGATTTTGTTTCCAAAGCATTCTGAAGCTGCACACTACCCTAAAAGCATATATTTGCGATTAATATATTTGTTTATGATTTGTCAATTGGTAAGTCCAGGGCAACAAGTTAATATATATGTTAACATCTATCAATCTATCTATATGTGCACAATTTAATTTCTTTGAGAAGCTTGTGTTTTGAGGGTTAATTTAAGTTTATGATAACATAGATTTTTGACAATTTTAGTTTTACTATTTATGAACCATTAATAAACAATTATATTTGAGTGATTTAGGGAAGACTCTAGAACATCTGTGTAGGGTATGGCTCATAACGGAGGAAAAAATCAAAGGGTATTTCTTTTTCAGATAGAAGAATGCATGTGGGTGTGTTTTAAATGTTGCATCAGTAGACAGTGATGTGTGGAGAAGAAAGCAACCATGATACATTAGTTTCTAGCTGAAAATTGTTGAACTTTTAGTTTGTTTCCAAAATAATTTCTAAGGCATAAGAAACCATTAAGTGGGCTGGGGTTATGGCTCAGTGGTAGCGTGCTCGCCTAGCACGCGTGAGTCACTGGGTTTGATCCTCAGACCCACATAAAAATAAAATAAAGATATTCTGTCCACCTACAACTAAAAAATAAATATTTTTTTAAAAAGAAACCATTAAGTTTAGGAGAGACTTGAGACCTAAATTAATTAAACTCTTTATATATTTTGCTCTTTTTTATAGCTGTTAGACAAGGTGAATATGTCTGGTAGACTAGATCTAATGAAAGGCTAAAATAAGCTAATAGGCCTCTAATGATTTCCATGTAATAGACCTTAGTGCCTATTCAGACCCATTATGGAAAAAAAAGGGAGAAAAGTTTGTAAATCTAGAATCCTAACAACATTATTTGGGTAGAAAGTTTTTGTATTAGTCTTTGTACTTAAATAGAAGTATCTTTTGGAAAACTTAAAAAAATTCAGTCTTTGAAAGATAATTATATTAACATGTTAATTATGTATAACTAACCTATGAAGTTGTATTCTCTTTAATTTTGACTTTTTTTACATTAAGTTTTATAAACAAATCTGTCAGGACTATTTTAATTAAAATCTGGAGATTTTTGAACATAGATAATTATTTTTAAAAGGTTTATGTTACCTAAAGTTCATTTTTAGGAAATAAAAGATATGTTAATGATTTTATTATTCTGAATTTGAAGCTGAATTGGGGAATGGCAAAATTGAGACATATTTAAGAAAAGGTCAAAAAGCACTAAGAGAATAATTTGGTGACCAAAAATTCTACTACTCTGGGCATAAAATAACATAGTCATCTCACATTGAAAGACCCAAATTCTAATGTTACTGCTAATGGTACATTAGCCATGTAATAATTCACAATAAAAGATTTATTAATGTGCCTTTATACTTATGCATTTAAGAATACACAGATAATAGATGACAGGCAATAAGAAGTAATTATATAAAGCTTTTAACTAGACCTTTAAAATATTATTAACTAAAATTGTATTAAATAAAAGAACATATTATTGGTCCTCCTATCCATGGATTCAACAAAACATAGACCAAAAATGTTTTTAAATATTGTGTCTATATACTGAACAAGTACAGATATGTTAGGTTATTATTCTCTAAACAATACAGTATTAAAAATATTTAAACAGTATTTATATCACATTAGGTATTATAAGTAAACTAGAGATGATTTAAAGTCTTTAGGAAAATGTGTGTAGATTATACACAAATACTATGCCATTTTATAGAAGGGACATGAGCATCTGTAGATTTTGGTATCTGTGAGACCAGGGAAACAATCCTCCCAAAATACCAAGGGATGTCTGTATTTCATATTAAAATTATCATTTGATTGAACCATAACAACCTTAATAAACAGAAATCATATTCATTATTTTGTATGTTTCATTTCTCTGAAATTATTATACCTAGAATGATTAACCACTTATATTAATTAAATTCAATAACGCAACCAACTTTTACTTTTTCTAGATACAAAAGAAAACTAGAGGATAGCAAGTCAAAACCATTTCTCTTTTCTATTAGCACTATTCTATATTATTTTAACAACTAAGATGAAGCAAAAATAAACATAATAATCCAAAAGTATTTGCAAATTTTGTTAATCTATTGAAATAAAAGAATTAAAATTATGTTTAATAACCAGTACTTTCTATTTTCAATTTTTAAGGTACTTTTTAGGCAATCAAAGATTATTTGAGATGAGCACAGTGGTGCACACCTATAATCCTAGTGGATTGGGAGGCTGAGACAGGAGAATCTCAGCAATAGCGAGGCACTAAGCAACTCAGTGAAACCTTGTCTCTAAATAAAATACAAAATAGTGCCAGGGATGTGGTTCAGTGGTGGCCCCTTAATTCAATCCCTAGTACAAAAAAAGGAGTATTTAATACTTTACTTAGACCTATGGTCTTAAAGTTAATAAAAGAGTTGAATATTTAATTTAGTTAACATATTAAATCTTTATGACTTGCAGGATTAAACATTTTAATAAGATTATCCTACCTTAAAGATGTCCATTGTATCATTCTATGCAGTCAAATGCAATTTTATACATATAATTTTTTATTTACAAAGTATGGACAAAGTGGAATGTTTTGTAACTCATAAAATACTTTAAGAAATTTGGGAAGTTTGACTCAATAAAAATTTAATTCTGGTATTGAAGAAACCAAAATATTGTGTAAATATTATTTTTATAGGGTAAACTAATTTATAAAGACTGAATCATAATAAAATTCTCCTTTTATCTTGAAATTAAAGCCTTTCTTATTATTTCATAGCTGTAATTACACACCTTATTATTAAAATATATTTTAGTGTCCCCCCCAAAATATAGTTTAATAGCTTCTTTCTTTCAATTGTAACTATTTATCTGAACTAGACATTCTTAGAATGTGTACATAACAGATAGATCATTTTTTGATCACTAAGTCTTGAAAGTTTCTCAAGATAGAGGAAAAGACAGTAAGGGGATAAAAAAGGGAGCTGGCTTTAGACAAATATGCAATTATCACTGCAAGAACTAATTATACTCTCTGCAAGGAGAAGTAAGTTTAGATATTGAAAAATGGATTTTGCCATATATGCATACAAAATAAAATGGCATAGAGCTGATTTTGAAATATGGCATTGGATAATTTTACCAAGCTGTGTGACTAGAAGTCCAGCATTTATTAACCCCTGCTGTACAGAGACAAAGGAGAGAACTCTCAGATTAAACCAAATTATATCACTTTTGACAAACAAGGTAATCTACTTGAGTGTTTATTCACTTTTTGTTTTAATGTACCTCTCAAATGAACAATTTTGTTCATGCCAAAATCTTCACAAAGTTTCCACAATTCCAAATTATCCTTAGTGAAATTGTACCAGTTGTAGAGAAAACTGTGTAAGTTAGAATGATAATAAGAAAACGGGTGTTTATCCTGGAAAATTTGTAGTTTTAGATCAAAAGAATGCTAAAAGAATGGTCTCAAGAGTATGTTCAAAAGCAAATCACCACTGTTTGAAATAAAACTCCTGATTCTAAGCAAATGAAACCAAGCAAACACATTCTAAGATACACACCAAAAAAAAAAAAAAAAAACCTTAAGAAATCCGCAACTTTTTTGGAAATGGTGACCTGGGTCAAATTTTATTGAAAACAGTTTGAGAAGGAATCTGAACTTTTCAGCTCTTGGGAATGGCTTGAGGACAAATTTATTGAAGCTATGTCCATCTGTTCCCTATACACACTTTAGATACTTTTATATAAAACAGCAGTAAATATATGAGGAGCAGCAGATTGTAGGGGCAGATGTTAAATGTGATCAGATTTTTACAAATAATCCCAAGGTATCTTATTCCTAGAAACAGAGTAAACACAACACTGAAAGACTTTAATAAAACACCAAAGCTCAATTCAGTTTGAGCTTACCTCTAGCTAAGGGAAAATGGTGGATTGAACAGATAGGGACACAAAGGGTCTCTAATGCACATGCTATTATTGAGTTAAGGGTTTTGATTCAAAGCAGTGAAAATTTCAGCTGAATATTGGTGAAACCTCCATTTCAATCAATGCCTTCCAGACAAAGACCATTGAGAACACCCCCTGTATTTGAACAAGTTGTGTTTACTACTGTTTGCAGCAAGGTAAAATGCACATTGTGGGGAAATGTGTCTAGGTATGAGCCTATTTGTGTTTAACCTACTTGGAGTTCATTGAGTTTGTGGATATATAGATTATGGTTTTGAACAAATTTGTAAAGTTTTCAGCCTTTCTTTAAATGTTTTTCTCTGTACCTTTCCCTTTTTCTTCTCCTTCCAGTACTCTCATTATACATATGTTGATATACTCTCATTAAACATATGTTGATATATGGTTTCCCATAAGTCTCTGAGAATCTGTTCATTTTTATTCATTTTTTACCTTATCTTCAGATTGATCTGCATCTATTGATCTGTCTTTAAATTCACTGATTCTTCTGTTGGAAAATCTACTGAACTCTCCAGTGAGTTTTTCATAATTTTTAATAATTGTATTTTTCATGCTCAGATGTTCATTCATTTTTTTCATAATTCATATCTCTTTATAGTATTCCCTCTGACAAAAACTTGTTGTCATGGTTTCCTTAATTTTTAAAACATTATTTCCTTTTCATCTTTGATCATATTTATAAGTGCTTTGACATTTTTTGCCTGCTTAATATAACATCTATACCCCACCATGACAGTTTTTATTGCCTTCAGGTTTTCTTCTAAATATGTCACATTTTTTGTATGTCTTGCAATTTGTGTTGAAAACTGAACAGTTAGATAAACTACTGCTGACTTTTTATGTTTATTTTTGCTTTGGTACAATGCCTTTCCTGGTGAAATTCATTGAGCCTGTTGCTCCCATATTGTGTGACCTTGGATGCTCCTCTCAGTTTTTCCTCTTATTATTTTCAATCTTGGCTCCTAGGGATCCTTCTGGGCCAGCATACCTTAGTGGTTGATCAGTGATGAGCCAGAGATTGTACTAAAAATCTTGAATGAATGTAGCTCTACACTTTGCCATTGGAGTCATAAATGGTTTTGGAATTCTTTCAAATTTAGAGTTTTCAAGTCTGATAGCACATTTTCTCTGCCCAATGATGGTGAAAGGATAGAGCTTCAAGCAACAGAATCTGAATGTATCTGTGTGATATGCATCAAAAATGAGAAGACAATGCAGCAAGTTAGGATCATACTCATTGCTAGCAAATGTATGAAATGGGAAGTTAAGTTTTCTCAAAAGTTCTTATTCCACTTCCTAAGGATTCTTGGTCATTGCTCTGAGCTGCAACTCCTACCCATATTCTCATCCACTTTTTGCCCTCATCACCTTTCTCTTTGCCTCCACTCCCACATATCAATTGCCAGAACTATGTCACTGGTAACCCAAAATTTGTGTTGCTGCCATATCACTACAGACAACAACTGCATAAGGAGAGAAATGCAGGCCACCAGGGCAGGTTTCATGGGCATGTGACTAGAGCAATTGCACAGGGCTACACCCACAAAAGTGGGCTTCATGATTGGAATATAATATTCTGTGTTTGCCATATTTCTTTTTTTCTTTTGTTAAGAAATTGGCTTTTATCTTCATTTTAGGTATAATTTCTTTTTAATTTATTTTAATGTAAACATAAAAATATAAAAATTTATCATATAATGTTTGATACATACATCCATTGTGTAATGATTAAATCAAGTTATATATGTATCTCCTCAAATATTTATCATTTCTTTATAGTGAAAACATTCAAAATCCTTTCTACTAGATTTTTGAAATGTATAGTACATTGTTGTTACCTATATTTGCCCTACTGTGCAGGAACACACCAGAGCTTCTTGCTGCTAACTGTAATGTAGTATCCACTAATCAACCTTTCCTCATACCTCTCCCAATCTACATTTCCCAACCCCTGGTAACCACCCTTCTACTCTCAACTTCTATGAGATTATTCTTATTAGATTCTTTGGCACTTGTCTTTCTGTGCCTGGTTTATTCCACTTAGTATAATTATCTCTAATTCCATTCATTTTGCCTCAAATGATAGGATTTTGTTCTTTTTATGGCCAAAGAGTACTCCATTGTGTATATGTACCTCATTTTCATTACTAATTCATTAGTTGATGAACATTCATGATGTTTCCCTTTCTTGACTATGGTATACAGTGCTGCAATGAACATGGAAGTGCAGAAGTCTTTTCAACTTACTGCTTTCATTTCCTTTGGATATATATCAGGAGGGGGTTGCTAGATCATTCCACTTTTAATTTTTTGAGGAACCTCCATACTCTTTCCCATAATGGCTGTGCTAATTTACATTCCCATCAATAGTGTACGAAAGTATCCTTGACTACCTCTTCACCAGCACTCATTATCTTTAGTCTTTTTTGATAATAGCCATTCTTACTGAGATGAGCTGATATTTCACAGTGTTTTTCATCTGAATTCCTGTGAAGATTAGTGATCTTGAGCATTTTTTCATTTACCTGTTGATCATTTGTATTTTTTCCTCTGATAAATGTCTATTTAATAGAAGTTCATGAATTAGACAAAGGGAAATGAAGGGAAGGGAGAGGGAATAGGAAAGACAGTAGAATGAATTGGACATAATTCTCCTATGTTCATTATATTAATACACCACCAGTGAAATACCACATTGTGTACAACCACAATAATGGGTCCTAAATAGAATAAGATTTATTACATGTATGTATAATATGGCAAAATACATTCTACTGTCATGTATATCTGCAAAGAACAAATAAATAAATGTCTATTTAGATCTATTGCCTATTTTTTAAATGAGTTCTTTTCTTTTCTCCCCCCCCCCCACTATTGAGTTTTGGGAGTTCCTAATAAATAGTGAATATAAACCTCTTGACAGATGTATAGTTTGCAAATGCTTTCTATGATTCTATATGTTGTTTCTTCACTCTGCTAATTGCTTCCTTTGTTGTGCAGAAGCATTTAATTTGATGTAATCCAGTTGGTCCATTTTTGCTTTGGTTTCCTATGCTTTTGGGGTCATGTCCAAAAAACCCTTGCCCATTTTATTGCCATTTTCTGAAGTGTTTCCCCTATGTTTTCTTCATAATTTTCATACATTTCTTACATTTAAGATGTCATTGATTTGGTGCCAATTTTTTTAACAGGTGAGAGATAGGAGTATAGCTTCATTCTTCCACGTGTGGAAGATATTTTTTCTCCACATGTTCTTAGCACTTTTGTCAAAAATCAGTTTCCTGTAAATGTGTGGGTTTAGTTCTAGGTGCTCTATTTTGTTCCAATGATCTATGTGTCTGTTTTTATGCCAATACCATGCCATTTTGGTTACTACAATTTTGTTGCATGTTTTGAAGTTAGGTAATAGATTGCCTTCTTGCTTAGGTCATTTTTTCCAAAATGACTTCAGCTATTCAGGTTTGTGTGTATGCGTGCACGTGTTTCTGTATAAATTTTAGAATTGTTTTCTCTAGTATTGACAAAGAATACTATGATGTCTTGATAGGTATTTCATTGAATCTGTAAATTGTTTGGGGTAGTATGGGCTTTTTTACCAATATTAATTCTTCCAATCCATGAACACAGGACATCAGTCCATTTTTTGTGTCCTCTTCAGTTTTTTCCCAGTGTTTTATAATTTTCATTGTAGAGATCTTTCACCTTTTTGGTTAAATTTATTCATATGTATTTTTATAGCTATTGTAAGTGAGATTGCTGTCTTGAATTTAACTTCAGATAATTCACTAATGGCACATAGTAACATTACTGGCTTCTATATGTTGATTTTGTATCCTGTAACTTTGCTGAATTCATTTATTAGTTCTAATAGTTTTTTTTTTTGGAGGGGTGGAGTTTTTGTGGTTTTCTATATACAAGATCATGTCAAAAAAGTGACTGTTTGAATTCTTTTTCAGTTTGGATGCCCTTTTTTTTTGTTTCTCTTGCCTGATGGCTCTGGCTAGGACTTCCAGGACTATGTTCAATAAAAGAGGTCAATGTGGGCACCCATGTCTTGATCCAGATCTTAGAAAGCTTTCAGCTTTTCACCATTCACTATAATGTTAGCTGTTGGCTTATTATAAATAGCCTTTATTATTTTGAGGTATTTTCCTTGTATAACTAATTTATCAAGCATTATTTTTACTGTGGCTTAAGAAATGTATCCAGTCCTATTGATTGGTCTCATTCATATTTAAGAATTCAAAATTGGAATGATAGAACTGCCTATTAAGTTCACTATGCTGCTCATCTCTGTTTACTGCTTGCTATAATTCTTCTCTTTAATCATACTTTGATTGTACCTTCCTTCTACTCCTTCACAACTAGCTCATGATAGTGCTGTATTTATCATTTAGAAAAAATTCACAATCAGATGGAAATCTGTTGTCTCCCATTCAACAAAGCAACCAACTTGCTGATATCAGTACACATACTCTCTGACTTCCTTACTGTTATAATGGACACCATAGTCCTGTTCCTATTAAAAGTTGACATTGACATATATGCTGTGAACATAATTCCTTCCTTCTCTCTCCTAAAAATTATTTTAACATTTGCAATAATAATCTATAGGGTGGATTGTGCGATTTAACTATTTGATAGATTAACTCTGAATTTTGTCACTATAAATAGAAAAACAGTAAACATTCTGTTCATATTTTCTCGTGTGCAGATGCTTTTTTATTTGGTAAATTTCCAAGCACAGAATTCATGGGTCAAGAAGCATTTGTATTTTGATTTTTTGATAGTTGCTTATCATTTTGCCAACCAATTATGTTTTGCTTTTCTAGGGCTTATGCTTCTCTTATAATAATAAGCTTGTCAATGCCTTAAAAAACTTGCTGATATCCTAACAGGAATTGTATTAACCTATCGATAATTTGAGAAGAATTAACATCTTTACTATAAGTCTTCCAGTACATTGATAAAGTGTATCCCCACATGTCTTCTAAGTAACAAAGCAACAAAGTCCTATATATGTATGGTTAGAATCATGCTGGAGTAATTCATGGTTACTTTGAGCAATTATAAATACCATTATATTTTTAATTTCAAAGTCCATATTTTTTGTTAATATATAGAAATGCAATAGATTTTATACATTTATCATGTATATTGTGCATATTGCTAAACTCAATAATTAGGTCTAAGAGATTAGTTTTGTAGATTCTTTTAAGATATTCTATGTAACCAGTCATGTTATTTGCAAAAAAAAATTATTTCTTCATTTCCACTGTTTTCTCATATTTCTTTTACTAGTTTTATTACCCTGGTAACATTTTTACTATTATATTGAATAAGATTGGTGATAGTGAACATTCTTTCCTCTTTCCCAGTCTTAAGGGAAAATGCTCAATGTTTCACCATTAAGTATAATGTTAGCTTGTAGGTCTTTATTAAGGAAATTTCTCTCCCAAACTGTTTTCATGAGAGTTTATGGATTTCATCAAATGTTTGTATTGCATCATTTGATGTGATCATATGGTTTTTCTTCTTTAGTCTGGTGATATGGTAGATTATATTTTTATTCAAGTGTTGAAGTAGCCTGAAATACCTACACAATTCCCACATGGTCATGATGTATAATTATTTTTATACTTTGGTGTATTTAATTTGCTATTATTTTCTTGACTATTTTTCCATTTTAGCTTCTGAGAGATATTTGTCTATGGATTTCCTTTACTATTTGTCTAGTTTCAGTATCAGAGCCTCACAAAATTAGATGGGAATTATTCCTTCATATTCAATTTTCTGAAAGGTTGTATAATATTTGTGGTAATTCTTCTTTGAACATTTGGTAAAATTCTATGATAAAGCCATCTAGGTCTGGAGTTCTCTTTGTGGGCAGCACTTTAATTACAAACTCATTTACTGTAATGATTATAAGATTATTCCAGTTACCTATTTTCCCATAGTTGAATTTTGATATACTGTGATTTTTGAGGAATTGGTCTATATCTTCTAAGTAGTCGAAATTATGAGTGTAAACTTGTTCATAGCTTCCATTTATTATTTTGTAATAGTTACAAGATCTGTAATGGTATCCTTGGCTTCATTTCTAATATTGATGGTTGTGTATCTCTTTTTATATTTGTCAGTCTTGATATATGTACCTTAAAGAACCAGCTTTTTATTTCATTTAGATTTCTCTATGGTTTTCATGTTTTCAATTTCACAATTTTCTGTTATTATTTTTAATATTTGCTAACTTATATTTGCTTTAGATTCATTTTTCTCTTCTTTTTATAATTTCTTGAGGTGAGAATTTAGGTTATTGAATCTTTCCCCTTAAGATATAAGTATTTTGTACCATAAATTTCCCTCTAAGAATTGCCTTATTTGTGCCTCACAAATATTGAATATTGTATTTTCATTTTCATTCAGTTCTACATATTTTTTAAATTTCCTTTGAGACATCCTCTTTGACTCATGGATTCTTTCAAAGAGTGTTTTAATTTCCAAATGTTTGGATATTTTCCCCTTCAAAAGAATTATTTGCTTTTGTTGAATATCATTATGTTTGGAAAAACTGTGTCATTTTGATTTCTTTAAAATTGCTGAAGTTTTTTAATGGCCTAAGTTATGGCTTATCAAGGTAAATTTCCATGGATTCCTGAGGAGAATATGTGTTCTGGTGCTATTGGCTGAATTATTCTGTAAAAGTCAATTATATCCTGCTGGTTGTTGATATTGTTGAATTGATGATATTGTTGATCCTTGCTGATTTTCTGTCTAGTAGTTGTTCCATCAATTGCTGAAAGCAGTGTTAAAATCTACAAGTATAATTATAGATTTTTCTTTTTTCAGTTCTGATAGATTTTTGCTTCAAATATTGTGCACCTATTTGGTGTACAGATATTTAGGATTCCTATGTCTTCTTAGTTGATTGACCTTTTTTATTATGCAATATCCCTCTGTGCCCTTGGTAAGTATCTTTGCTCTGATGGCTAGCTACTTTATCTGTTGATATTGTTAATCTGATAGATACTTGAATGTGAGAAAAGTACAAGAAGTGGGAAAAAGAACCACATGAAGGAAGATGAGGGAAGCATAGTTAGCATACACTTATAAATAGAGCTTCTTCCAACCATTTGGAGTAGAAAACCACATAATTCATGGTATAATGGTAAAGTACTCAGAAGGTTCTGGTCTAAGTTGGGAGTAATTATCTCTAGACTAAATGTTGCTCTGGTTCCACCTAGGAACCAGAAAGGATCAAACTATTTTCATCAGATTTAATCATACCACAGAGCAAAGCTCAAGGATATTTGTAGGAATGCACAAATACTTAGTAAATAAGACATAACCTGAATCGCAGAGTACGATAACTCTGAGCTCTCTTTCATCCTTTGGACACAGTTTCAACAGAAGCACATGGACCAGTTCCCCCTGGTAAGAAATCCACAAACTAGCTAAGAGGCTCCTGTACCTCAGGCAAGTGTAACACCAGTAACATTAAAACTGGTAGAAAAACCAGAAACTATTTCTAGTCAAAATCCTCAGCCCTAGCACAGCATCATATGACCAGGAGGGAACCTTCTGTTCCCAACTTCTCCCTTAGGAGAGAAATAGTTGGATTGTACACTCAGTGTTCCAACTTCTCCAGGAGTTAATTGAGGGACTGACTTTTGACACCCCCATCTCAGAATGTTGACAGGACTGGCATACTACAGATGTCTGTGGACCACTAACAACAAAGATGGTGTTATGGACTAGCACAAAGACTTGAGAGACCTACAGAAGTTTTGGCTAGATTGATTGGTGAAAGTCTTCTGCATGAAGCTAATCCAGGAAGAAGGATTTTTTAAAAATGCATAGATATCAATACCAAGCGGCAAGGAAAGACTAAGAATCAGGGAAATATAATTCAAACAAAACGACAAGATAAAACTCAGACACCAACACCAATGGAATGTAGATATATGAATTATTTGACAGAATTAACAATTTCCTTCAAGCCAGGCATGGTGGCACAAGCCTGTAACCCCAGCACTTAGGGAGGCTGAGACAGGAGAATTGCAAGTTCAAAGCCAGCCTCAGCAATGGTGAGGTGCTAAGCAACTCAGTGAGACCCTTTCTCTACATAAAACACAAAATGGGGCTGAGGATGTGGCTCAGTGGTCGAGTACCCCTGAGCTCAATCTCCAGTACCAAAAAAAAAGTTTCCTTCATAAAAATTCTCAATGAGCTCAGGAGAACAGTGCATGAAAAAAAGGAGAATGTCAATGAAGAGATATAAATTTTTAGAAAGAACCAAAAGGAAATCTTGAAGCTAAAGTTTACAATAACTAAACTTAAAAATTCAGTACAGGGGTTCAACAGCACACCAGAGCATGTAAAACAGTATCAGCAAAAAAAAAAAAAAAACATGGATTAATGAAATCTACAATGAAACGTATTATAATTAAATTGTTAGAAGTCAGAGACAAACAGGAATTTTGTAAACCATCGAGAGAAAAGGGACTTGTCAGGTATAAAGGAACCTCAATCAGATTTTAAATGAATTTTTCAGCAGAAATTTTTCAGAACAGAAGGGAAAGAAAATGATCATTCAAAATGCTGAAAGAAACAAAAACTACCAAACAATAACACAATGCCTGAACAAACCGTCCTTCAAAACTGAAGGGAAAATAAAGACTTTCAGAGACAAACAAGAGCTGAGGGAGTTTATCATTGCTAGACCTGTCTTACAGGAAATGCTAAAGGGAGTTCTTCAACTTGAAAAGAAAGAATGTTGAACAGTGCAACAATAGCATAAGTATAAAACCCACTGGTAAAGTAAATTGAGTGGCAAATACAGAATACTGTATTACTGTAAAGATGATGCATCAATAACTTTTTAAAAATATTTTAGTTGTAGATGGACACAATACCTTTATTTTGTTTATTTATTTTTATGTGGTGCTGGGAATCGAACCTAGTGCCTCACACGTTCTGGCAAGTGCTCTACCACTGAGCTACAACCCCAGCCTCAATAACTTTTAATTCTACAAAAGTAAACAGAAGCATTAAAATATATTAATGATACATAAAATAAATAGATGTAAATTGTGGCATTAATGTCAAAGTGTTAGAGAAGAACAAGTGTAGAGTTTTTGTACATGTTCAAGTTAAGTTGTTAAGAGTTTCAATTGACTGACATGAATACAAGAAATTTTAAGTAAGTCCATGGTAACTACAAAAAACATCAATACAAGTTACATAAAAGAGGGATGTAGCTCAGTGATAGAGCCTAGAGTATGTGAGGCTCTGATTTTAATCTGCCACCCCAAACCCCTGCCTGAGCAGAGGAGAGTTCATAAAAGAGAGAAAGGAAACAAAGCATCATACAAATTTTAAAAAGCCACAAAAGAATATAGTAAGAGGGAGAAAGAAGAACAAAAGTACAACCAAATAGGCAGAAAACAACAAAATGGCCATAGTAAATCCTTTCCTATATATAATTACTATAAAAGTAGATGAATTAAACTCCCAGACTAAAATACATGGAATGAGAGGCTGGAGATGTGACACAGTAGTACAGCACTTGAGTAGCATGTGTGAAGCTCTGGGTTTGATTCCCCAGCACCAATAAATAAATAAAATATAGAATGACTAAAACATCCATATCAAAATATACACTCTCTAAAAGAGATACTAGATTTAAGGACATTCATAGTCTGAAAATGAAGAGACAAAAAAAGGATATGCCAAGCAAATGGTAACCAGAAGAGAGGAGGTGTGGCTATACTTATTGCAGACAAAATAAACAGTAACTCAAAAACTGTCACAAGAGGGGCTGGGATTATGGCGCAGTAGTAGTGTGCTCGCCTAGCACGCATAAGGCACTGGGTTCGATCCTCAGCACCACATAAAAATAAAATAAAGATATTCTGTCACCTACAACTAAAAAATAAACATTTAAAAAAAACTGTCACAAGAGACAAAGAAGTACATTATATAATAATAAAAGGGTCAATCCACCAGGAAGATATAACAATTATAAATGTATATACTTCCAACATCAGAGTACCTAAATATATAAAACATTGGCAAAAATGAAGAGAGAAATAGCAATTACATTACATTTAAAACCCCATAATCAATAACTAATGGAAAAACCAGACAGAAAGTAGCATAGAAATGGTGAACTTGAACAATATTACAGGCCAAATGAACCCAACAGAGACATACAGAATGTTCATTCAAATGACAGCAGAATATACATCCTTCTCAAGTACACATGGAACACTCTCTAGGATAGATGGTATGTTAGGTTATAAAACAAATATTAACAAATCTAAGATTAAAATCATACCAAATATGTTCTTCAAACTCAGAAAAATGAAATCAGTGGCAACAAGAAAACTGCAAAATTCAAATATATATGAAAATCAAACACCACACTCGTGAAAAAAGCCACTGGGTCAAAGAAGAAATTAAAGAAAACTTAAAAACATTTTAAGACAAAAGAAAACAAAAATAAACTAATAGGATGTACCAAAAGGGTACCAAGAGGGAATTTTATAGTGATGAACATATACATTAAAAAGAACAAAGATCTCAAATAAGCAAGCTAACAATTCATCAATGAAATAGAAAAAGAACAAGATAAGCCTAAAGTGACCAGAAGGATGGGAACAAAAGACTAGAGTCGAAATAAAGAAATGGATGATAGAAAAATAATTTTAAATTAGTAAAACCCAGTACCAAAAAGTAAAAAGAAATAAAACAGAGAATAGAAAAATACTTTTTAGATTAATGAAACTAAATGTTGGGTTTTTGAAAAGATAAAATTGATAAAACTTGAGCTATACTAAGAGAAAGGATACAAGATTCAAATAAATTATGAATAGAAGAAGTAATTACAACTGATAGCACAGAAATAAAAAAGGACCATAAGAAAATCACATGACAACAATCTGGTTAACCTAGAAAAAATAAATAAATTCCTAGAAACATATAACCTACAAAGACTGAATCATGAAGACATAAAGTCTTGACAGAACTATAACTAGTATGGAGAATGAGTCAAGAACCAAAAACCTTCCAAGAAAGAAAATCCCATGACCAGATGGCTTCACTGGCAAATTCTATCAAACATTTAAGAAAGAATTAATGCCAATCATTTTCAAACTGTTACAAAAAAATTGAAGAAAACTGCCAAAAAATTAAAGAGAAAAAACACTTCTAAACTCAATCAAAGGTAACATAGGCAACTTGGTAAGACCCTGTCTCAAGTTTTAAAAGGCTCGAGTTGTACCTCAGTGGCAGAGCACTTTACTACCATGTGTGAGGTCCTGGGTTCAATCCCCAGTACCACAAAAAACAACAATCTTTCAAGAGTATATCTCATGTTAATTGTTCTTACCACAGTAAAATTTTTAAAAATATCTAGCATCTGACAGGTATGATGTTAGCCATTCCATTAATACATATCAGGCAGTAATTAAGAAGGAAAGTATGGCCCATAAAAAAGAAAAATAAGTCAGGGGAAACTGATCATAATTCACACAGATTTAAAAATTTGCACAGCCCACTGATAGTCTTGGGTTCAATCCCAGCTCTGCCAAAAAAAAAAAAAAAAAAAAAAAGATGGAGGAAGTGGGGGAGGAGGAGAAGGAGAAGAAAAGATGAAGCAATTATTTTGACTATAGCCTATTTATTCAAAAAGTTAAGTAGAGCTCAAAAATTATAAGAAGAATATGATTCAAATTTCTAGCAATGAGCACTAATTAACAAGATGAAAAGCACACCGTATGTGTTTAACAGAAGAATAGACATTCCCAAAGAACACATATAAGAGAGAACTGATGACATGCCACTGAAAAATATCTGAAATAAAAAGAAAAAAATGCTTACAAATGAACAAAGCACCAATAAGTTGAAGGACAACTTCAAGAAGCCAAATATGTATGCAATTGGAGGCCAAGATGGAATAGAGAATGGAAAGGAAGAAAAGTATTTGAAGAATAATAACCAAAATTTCCCAAAATTGATGAAGTAAAGGCAAGAAGCTTAATAAGCCCTGAATACAAGAAACAGGAAGAATAATAAGCCAGGCATATCATAATCACATTATTCAAAACAGGTGAAAAGAAAATCTTAAATGTACATAGAGAAAAATATATGATTCATAGAGAAAAAAATATGATTCATTTGAAGGAACAGCATAGGGATTGCTATAGATTTCTCATGGAAAACAATGCAAATAGGAAGATCATGCTTCATTATCTTTAAAGTACTATGGTAGTTAATTTTATGTATAACTTGGCTGGATCATGATGATCAGATATTTGGACAAACATTATTATGGAAGATTTTGAGAGGGCAATTTTTGAATGAGATCCACATTTAAATTGACAGACTTTGAGTAAAGCAGATTGACTTCCATAATGTGGATGGACATCATCCAATCAGTTGAAGGCCTTCATAAAACAAACACTGACCTTCCCCTATTGAAAAGGCAACAGATATCCTTTGGACTTGAATTGTAACACTGACCTTTTCGCAGGTATCCAGCCTGAAAAACTTCAAACTTAAACTGCAACATCAGCTCTTCCCTGGGGCTCTAAGCTGCTGGTTTATCCTGAAGATTTCGGCCTCACCAACCTCCATAATCATGTGAGCCATTTTCTGTATATGTGTGTGTGTGCACACCCACAAGTGCACACACACATCTAATTTGTTCTATTTCTCTGAAAAACCCTGACCAGTACAAACCCTGACTAATACAAGTACTAAAAGAGAAAAATTCTCAACCAAGATTGTATAAACTGGCAAAAATATTTTTCAAAAACATTTAAGGTGAAATGAAGACTTTTTCAGACACCATTAAATAAAATCCTTCAAGCTAAAGGAAAAGGATACCAGGTATAAATATAAATTTACACAAAGGAATGAAGGATCATGTAGATAAAAGTTGCATGTGTAATCATAGAAGGTAATTTTTATTATTTAAATTCATTTTACTGGGAGGCTAATGCAGGAGGATCCTGAGTTCAAAGCCAGCCTCAGCAAGGCCCTAAGCAATTTAGCAAGACACTGTCTCAAAATAAAATATAAAAAAGGGCTGGGGATAGGGCCCAGTGGTTAAGTACCCTGGGTTCAATCCCTGGTACCAAAAAAGAAAACTCTTTTTAGCTGGGTGCAGTGGTGCACTCCTGTAATCCCAACAGTTCAGGAGGCTGAGGCAGAAGGACTGCAAGTTCAAGACCAGCCTCAGCAAGTTAGTGAGGCCCTAAGCAACTTAGTGAGATCACCTCAAAATTTAAAAAAATAAAAATAAAAAGGGCTGGGGATGTACCTCCGTGGTAGAATGTCCCTTGGTTCAATCCCCAGTGCCAAATACATAAAAAATCCCTTTTTATATTTATTAACAGCAGTTTCTGATTTCCACTGGAAGATATAAAAATGTGGAGAGAACATGACTCTAACATGTAAAATAAAAATGCCTGATGAAATATAAATTAACAACTTTCCTTGAACCTATCAGAGAACTAAAGTCAAAGGGCAGACAACTAACATGAATCCAGAGGGAGATGCCTACAGG
>PVHX01022919.1:0-26730 GCA_004024805.1 Geosciurus inauris
ACAATGGAATATTACTCAGCAATAAAAGAGAATAAAATTATGGCATTTGCAGGTAAATGGATGGAGTTGGAGAATATCATGCTAAGTGAAGTAAGCCAATCTCAGAAAAGCAAATGCCAAATGTACTCATTGATAAGTGGATGCTGATCCATAATGTGGGGAAGATCATGGGAACAATGGTGGAACTCTGTTCACAAGGGTGTAAGGGGGGAGAGGGCATGGGGACAGTAAAGGTGGTGGAATATGATGGACATCATAGCCCTAACTTTATGTATGACTACATATATGTTGTGATTCTATATAACTTATAACTAGAGAATTGATATGTTATCCTCTATCTATGTACAATGAATCAAATTGCACTCTGTTATCATGTAAGCCTAAATAGAACAAATAAATAAATTAAATATGAAAAAAAAATTGCTGAGGCTGGCTTTGAACTTAGTATCTTCTTGCCTCAGCCTCCTGAACTGCTGCTATTATAGGCATGCACCACCACACCTGGCTTGCATAGCTGCTTATTTTATTTTCTGCATGTGTTCTATTAGAATGTGCTATTTTATACTGGAAAGGATTTCATAGACATTAACTCGTTTAATTCTTGCAGAAATCCCAGTGAGGTCAAATAGGTAGTGTATCATTACTCTTATTTAAAAATCGGTATAGAGGTTTAGAAAGATAAGTGTCTTGAATGAAGTTAAAAATCGGCAGGTGACAGCACTAGAACTGGCAACACCTATGTCACCTCACTCTGGAACATGTGCAGATGACCATATCCAATGTTGAATCCAACATCCACGATTTATCTCTTAAAAATGAATAAAATAGATATAAATTATTTAATTTATTATTTTGGCCATACTAGGGATTGAACACAGGGATGCTTTACCACTGAGCTACATTCCTAGCTCTTTTTATTTTTTATTTTAAGACAAGATCTTACTGAGTTACTGAGGCTGGCCTCAAACATGTGATCTTGCTGCCTCAGCCTCCTGATTCACTGGGATTATAAGCATGTGACACCACACCTGGGGATTGATTTTAAAAGTAAGGCAAAGTGTCTGAAAATTAGTTTTCCAAGGGGTACTCCAGGAAGTAATGATCAGGATAGGGTCACATTCTGTGTTTTTTGCATGAAGTAATTCTCAAAGAACTGGAATGATTTTTTAAAGGCAGTTATTACAACTGACTGGAGGTAGAAGTACATAATGGGTACTTAAATATAGTTCAGCACTTTTAATTATTTCTTAATGATCATTTCAATAATTTTCCAAGGAGATCTGGCATAATCAACGAACCAAAACTTCCACTATTTCTTGCATATTTCTAGGCTAATTTAAGCCTTTCCAGCAAGTTTAATTAGCATTCAAATGAAGTAGACATCCCTCAGAGAATAAGGGCTGAGAGCTGTGCAAAATAAAATGGAACAAAGCTCTGATGCTGGTGTATGAACTGATTCCAAGAGTGCAGAAGTGCAATGCTTCATGAAAGGTGATAGTCTTTAGTGAGATCCAGTCGCAATTTCAGGGTTCCTTGCAGGAGGTTATTCCAAGGCTGTTGGGGGCATTATGAAACTCAAGGGGACTCCATCAGAAAACAGCAGTGCTGCTCACAGTGTGGTTACTGAATCATCAGCATCACTTAAATGCTTATTTAGAGGTGCAAATTCTCAAGCCTTGCTTCAGAAATATTAAATCAGAATCTCAGGGAGTGAAGTCCTGGGAATCTATGGGGATCTATGTTTTAAGATCTCTGGCACATATGCACAATGGTGCATGCTTGTGATCCCAGTGGCTTTGGAGGCTGAGGGAGGAGGATTGCAAGTTCAAAGCCAGCCTGAGGAACTGAGTGAGGCTCTAAGCAATTTAGCGAGAGCTTGTCTTAAAATAAAAAAAATAAAAAACTAACTGGGGATGTAGCTCAGTGGTTAAGTGCACCTGGGTTCAATCCCAGTACCAAAAAAATAATAATAATTTCTGGGTAATTTATACACTGCTGCAAAACATCCTGAGGAAATTCCCAAATAGTATCAAAGCAGTCCAAACAACCCACTGAGTTAGAATCATTTTGAGGATTAGACAATTTGGTAAACTCAGTCCCAAACCCTGCCATTTCTTCATTTATTTTGGTAACCTGAAATTGAACATGATTTTTTTCTCCTTCATTTTTCCTATAGTGTTTTGTGGAAATAAGCAAAAACCAAGGTGAACTAGCTGTCTAAAATCTGGTCAAGTAACAGCCTTTGTCTCCGTCAAAATCTACTATCATGTAAATCTCCTTTTAAAAACAAAAACAGGAAACGTGACTTATAGTTCTCATGTTTTCTCCTTTCTTCCTTTCCTTTCCTTAGTGATATTCACTGATCTGTTTTTATTATGGAGTGATGAATGTGGTATGATGAAAACATTAGAAATGAGAAGGCTATATCTCTACTCTGCATTTCACACTTCGTTAAGCAAATTTTTACTGCTTAGGGGCCCAAGTGCTAAAGTTTCTATGAGTCATCTCAATTTCCAGTCCCTGCTGCTATTGGAACCAATTTAAAGGCCATTTTGGTACATTAAGACCATATCAATTCAATGCATCACTGCCCCGAGGGGTCCTTAAATTGCACTGTGGTTTGTATTTCCTATTCTAATAAAATGATTTTACCAATTTACCTATTTTTTTTTAAGGACTGAGGACCAAACCCAAATGCTAGGCAACATTCTATCACTGAGCTTCACCTCCAGCCCTTTTTATTTTTATTTTGAGATAGGGTCTTATAAAGTTGTCTGGGCTGGCCTGGAACATGCAATTCTTCTGCCTTAGCCTCCCTTGTGGTGTAAATATAGGCATGCGACATGGTGCCTGGCTTAGTGTGCCTACTTTTAACGTGGACGAGTTTGTGTGGGATTGTATATTCTTTGTTTCCATTATGTCATAACCTCTTCTTCATTTCCTTCTTTTATTTCTGACAGCTCCTCCTCAATTGCCTTCTCTGAATAGTCTTCATTGACCTCCCCCATAAATATCCATGCTCTTCAAAATTACAACTGTGGCCTTCTTTCTCTTACCTTTTCTTCACTTTTGAAGTCAGCTTCCATTGTACTACAGTGCCCAAACATTTGCCTTCAACCATCTATGGTCAGACTGATTCCCACTTGTCACCTGGTGCCTCCAGCCCGATACTTTAAGCACTTTACAATCCATTTGACCTTGTCTTTCTCCATTAGCTCAGTCACTCACTTGCTTTCATTTCTTGGATATGCAAAGCTCTTTACCTATTGGTCCACTACTTTCTCATCAAAAATGCTATCATGTCCACTAGCTGTTTTGTCTGTTAGCTTTTAAAATTTTTATTAAATAACTATTTTAACTCCTTAGATTTTGTAAAGGTCATGCCCGGTAAACTGATAATTTCCCTCTCTCCCAAACTCCAAAATAAATTGCCTTTGCCCACTCTCCTGGCAGCTTTAATTTTCCCTTTATATGATACATTCTGGAGTAAGGCGTTTATTTAATTTCATTTATTTATCGTTTTTCTCTTCCGTTGGCCAGTGTTCCTTAACTTTGGCTGCATTTTAGAATCATATGGGAGCTTTTACAAAATGCCAGTGTGGAGGCTCAATCCCCCTAGGTGTGGAGCCCAGACTCCTATATTCAGGTGATTCTGATGTACACTGTGAATTAAATCTATAATGATAGATTATAAGTCCCCTGTCCTAGAGGACAAAACCATCTATTTTCTCTCAGTACTTAGAATAAAGCCTGCCCAATGGTATTCAAAAAGATTGGTTGAATCCTGCTAAATAAATCATTCTAAAATTGTTCTAATATTTACCTTCCTGTCATTTTCTGTACTCCTGCAGATTCTCTTCCTTCCTCTCTGCCTTAGCTCATGCCAGTTCTTTCCTTTACCCAGAACACCTCCTTCCTCTTTGACTTGGTTCACTCCAACTCATCTTTCAAGACTTAATGTGAACATCTTTAGGAAATCTGGCAAGTAGCTGGGAGGGACAAGTGCCATTTCTGTATGTTATACGACACCTTGTACTTACTTCAGTATTACTTTAGAAAGACATTAGTGCTTCTTATTCTTACTTGCTTGTGAACTCCCAAGGTCTTGGATCCATTCCCATTTCCTTGAACTTTTCATGTTCTTCTATTTTTTAATTTTGATTATTGATTTCAGCTTTGAGTTAGCCTTTCCAGATATAAAAACCAGGGTCATCCTTCTCTCCTCTCTTAAACCTAGTGATCAGAGATGTGCAAAACTATCTATCCAAGGGAATGTTTGTTTGAGAGTTATTTATGACAACAATCATTTGGAATTTGATCATGATATATCCATAGACCAGAATGTTTTGCAGTTTTAAAAAATCAGGTTAAACTGGGTGTGGTGGCGCATGCCTGTAATCTCAGCGGCTTGGGAGGCTGAGGCAGGAAGATTGCGAGTTCAAAGCAGCTTTAGCAATAGTGAGGTGCTAAGCAACTCAGTGAGACCCTGTCTCAAAATAAAATACAAAATAAGGCTGAGGATGTGGCTCAGTGGTTGAGTGCCCCTGAGTTCAATCCCTGGTACCAAAAAAAAAAAAAAAAAAAATCAGGTTATAGAAGATTACTTAACAATACATATGGTATGATATTGATTTCATAAAACAAGCTCTATCTAGCAATCAACCTTTATAGAATAATAGGCCAAATATATGAATAGTGATTACTACTGGGTGGTGCAATTTTTGTCTTTGTGTTGTATATATTTTATATTTTACAAATAATGACTATCAATTACTTTTGTAATCATAAAATGCACAGTAAAGTTTAAAAAATATGACATTGATTACATTGATCACCACTAACTAGCTGAGCAAAGCATAGGTAATGATGATTTGTTGAAGACATAGGGCAGAAATACCTCTTGCTTCTGTAACTTATTCTTCTACCTAAAATACTTAAAATTAATGGGGTGTGGTGATTGGTAATTTACATTGATACAAAGCACATTTCCTGATTATCCAGGTTTTTATTTAATACTATATGTAATGAAATCTTCATTGTTTCTTTCATTTTGAAGTCAAGAGTACCTTATTGTTTTATAGAACCAAATATCATAATTATTTATATACTATGGAATTCACTCTGGACAGATTTTGTGTCAACCATACTCACAACCTATGTCTGAATTAAGCAAATGTGCTTATTAGGTGTACATCTCAAAATAGTGTGCACTCACCTTTTTGCAGACAAAATCACCAGGTAAATAGATAGTGGATTTCAATCTTAGCAACATGTCATAAATCATCTGGTTGTCACAATTCTATATAAAGAGAAAAATAATTCTTATAGACACAGTAAAAGGCCAATATCCCAAATAAATTAAAAATGCAATAGAAGTAAACAGTAAGGGATGCTGTCTCTATTAGCACTAAAATATTAGTTGCCAGTGTGGACTTGAACCAAAATTTGGAAAAAAAGATAACTTAAAGTATAATGGCAAGACTTTGCAACTTGATCAGGTAGGTCCGGGCGAGAATTCTGTCTCTACTACCTATTATGCAATCTCTCATGTTTCCTAATCTGTAAAATGGTTATTGAAATGGTGCTTATCTCATAAGTAAAACTTAACATTGTTCTTAATCAATGATAGCTATTAATGATTGTGATTATTAGTATATTAGTACTCAAATAGATCAGAATCGTTGCAGATTTTATGTATCATCTTTCATACCATTGTTAGGTATTATTTAATTTTGCAAACTTATATGTCTTTCTTCCCTAACTTAATTATCATTTTCTTAGAGGCAGGGAAAATATTCATAATAAATATGAAAGAAATGTCTGCTGAGTGAATGATTATATTCACTTTAATAGTATAAGAAACAAATTTTATTTGTTAAAATAAATGTGTGTATTTTGTCTAAGTAATTATAACTTACATGATGAGCTGAAGAAAAATTTATAGGTGTTTCAATAATCTCACTTTACATAGTGGCTTTGCATTTACCAAATATTTTTATCTTTTCTTCCAGAACTGCTAACATGTAGCAATTTTCCTTTTGTAGTTGGCCCTGCTCACCTCTTAGTGGAATTATGATTTTTGTAGAGAAATAAATGATTTTTGAAATTATGATTTTTGTAGAGAAAGTCAGTAGTGGAGGAAGGAGAAGGAGAAGCAGAGGGCCTGCCCCCAATTTGTGGATTGGCTGATCCTTCCTTTAGTAATCACTAGTTTTCAGTAATGGTTTCTCTAGCGGGCACTTGACCTAGATCCATATGAAATTTAGACCTCAGGGTTGCTTGGCCGATAAGGAAAGTTAATCATTTATGATTGAAGTATCTTCAAGTAGCCATCGGTGAGAAGCATTCAGACAAATCTGTTGTAAGAATTTTAAAAATTCATTTGAAAAAGGATAGCTTCTGGCTTTCCAGAATGGAAAAAGGGCCAAGGCCAGAAGGAAAACCTTTTGTATAAAAAAAATTACAATCACTCAAGCATATTAATTGTACCAATTAATGGGTTTCACTGTGACATTTCCATACACACATCTGTCGGGCTTTGATTGAATTCACCCTCTCTCTTCCTGCCTTCCTCAGTTCCCCAGGAGTGGTGTAGCTGGATCTTATGATAGATCTGTTTTAAGATTTTTGAGGAACTTCTGTATATTCTGATCTCCATAGTGGCTTTACTAATTTATATTCCCACCGACAGCATATAAGGGTTTTGCTCCACACCCTTGCCAACCTTTATTATTTTTGTTTTTTGATAATTGCCATTCTGACTATAGAGAGGCAGAATCTCAATGAAGTTTGGATTTGCTTTTCTTTGACAGGTAAAGATGTTGAATATTTTTTCATATGTTTCTTGGCCATGTATACTTCTTTTATGAAGTGTCTGTGCAGATCATTTGCTTCTGCATAGTTGGATTATTTGTTCTTTGGTGTTATCTGTTTTGAGTTCTTTATATATTCTGGATATTAATCCTATTTCAGATGAATAATTTAATCCTCACCTTTTCTATTTGTATCTCTCGCATTTCCTTCTCTTTAGCCTAATTGCTCTGGCTAAAATTTTAAGTGCTATAGTGAATAGATGTCTTAAAGGCTATCATTTTTTGCTAAAGCAAACTAAAGACACTTTGTTTTTTCAAAAGAAAGTGTCTTTAGCAAGTAAAAAACAAGTAAAAATGTTGTTTTTAGTAAAAATTCTCCAAATGACTCATTTGCCCAATTTCTTTAAATGCTGTCATCATTTCAGAATTGTTTTATTTCAGAAGTTGGCATTCTTATCATTCAAAACTTGCTTAGAAAAAACACAAACTTGCTCTTTAGTTCTTCTCCACTAAGGAAAGTTAGTATCTTTGACATTTTAAAGAAAATCCATTGGAAATATGCTTGCAGGTTTTTAAACATAGATAGTCATCCTTCCCTCAGTATCTGTGGTAATTGGTTCAAGGATCCCTTGCAGACACCAACATCTGTGGATGCCCAAGTTTCTCAAAGGAAAAGGCACTCTGTTTGCATATAACTTACAGACATCCTCCTGTGTACTTTAAACTATCTCTAGGTTACTTATAATACCTAATGCACTGTAAATACTATGTAAGGAGTTCTTGCATTATTTAGTGAATAATTACAATCAAAAAGGTCTGTACATGTTTTGTAGAGACACATTTTTTCCCTAATATTTTTGATCCAAGTTTGTTTGAATCTGCAGATGCAGAACCCACAGATAACAGAGAGATGATTATACATGTCTGGGATGTTATTGTAATGGAAATAGATCTCATTCATACCCATGGAGAAGATGTGCATTATAAATGATCAGAAATAGAAGATCTCAAAAAACTACTTATATTTATTTTCATGTTTGATTTTACTTTTGGCATTAATTTTTACAATTATAATTACAATTTGTGGATAAAACTATTAAGTGGAAAATTCCAGAAATAAACAATTCATAAATTTTAAATTGCCCATCATTCTGAGTAGTGTAATGAAACCTTGAGCTCTCCAGCTCTGTCTCACCCAGAACATGAATCAGCCCTTTGCCCAGCACATACATGCTGTATGTGCTACCCACCATGATTCTCTTAGGAGCATCTCAGCAATCTGATTGACTGTTGTGGTGTCTCAGTGTTTCTGTTCTAGTAACCCTTAGTTTAGTTAATAATGGTCCCAAAGTGTAAGACTAGTGATATAGGCCATTTAGTTATACTAATAAGAAGCCATTAAGCACTTCCTTTAAATGAAAAGGTGAAAATTCTCAACTTAAGAAAATTAATTGTATGCTGAGGTTACTGAGATCTATGGTAAGAACAAACCTTTTATCCATGAAATCTTGAATAAGGAAAAGAATTTCATGCTAGTTGTTGCACCTCAAATTGCAAAAGTTACAGCTACTGTGTATGATAGGTGCTTAGACAAGATTGAAAAGGCATTAAATTATTGGTTTATGGCATCTACTGGGGGTCATGAAATGTATCCCCTATGGATAAAGAGGGTCTACTAAATTGAGAAAATTGTCAATCTATAGCCAGATTAAAAAAAATAAAATTTGAGTATATTGCCTAAAGTATTTGTAGATTAGAACATTGTAGAGAGATTAAAATAAAATCTTTATATTTATGTACATAATTAAACTCAACAAACAAGGTTGTTTGAACAAAGAAATGTGTGTAATATATTCAATATTACAAAATCACAAAAATTACCACACAAAATACTGCCTGCTGTTTATGTTTATACATATAAAAATAAAATTACAAAAATAAGAATTGAAAAGACAACCTTAAAAATCATTTTAGTGGCTGCCTCTGGGGAGGGAGCATGGAGAGTAGATCTGGGGAGAACTGATGATGAGACTTCAAATTAATTTTTATTCATTTAAAATGTTAATGGAAATAAAAATAAGAAGTTTTCTTTCTCCATGGAGAAACACATGTCATTTTTCCTCTTTCTGCCCTTCAAGTGAGCTCACTGGAAGAAAGGACTAATAAATGAGACCAAATCAATGGAAAGTGTTAGACCAGCTGAGGAGATAAGCCCTAAAATAGCTAAACGAACAATTAGTGCTCTGCTCAGTAGGAACACACATTGCACTTACCTAAATGGTTTTTAAGCTCATAGTTTGGAATTTGAGAGAAAAGCATCGAACTATTCTAAACATGGCTTTTTTTATTAACATAGTTGGATAGAACATGGATAAATCACACAAACTGAAGACTGCAAATGTATGTAGTAAAAACTTAGAATTTGTTTCACCAATTAAGTGACTCTATTCCCTAACTATTGCTTTATGGAAAGGTACCACTGCTTTGGGCAGCTATGGTTTAGGACTAAATCCTTATCTGGATTTAGGTTTAGTGAAATGAAGTTTGCATTATGATATTCTTCTATTTTATGATGTGTTAGAAAACTATTATCTTTTTCATTTTTCTCCACAAAATGATTATTTTCTTGATACACTTTGCCCCATTATTGTATTGTATGATTGAAAAGAACTATATCCTGGGGTTAGGTGTTTTCTGTTGTTGTTGTTTGTTTCGTTTTGGTTTTCCTTTGTGACTTAGCTCCATTTCTTTGATAGAAATCATTAGGAAGTTTTCTGATTTGTTTCATAAATGTCCCTTTTTCTGCAAAGTGAGAGTACCTGTTTAGGCATCAATATTAACCCATTATTGCATGATGTTTGCATTAAGTTTTACTTTGCTAACTTAACATATTTACTTCTACCAACTTCTGTATGATTGGCATTAAGGAATGTTTTGTCATCAGTCATGGTTTTTAGACGAAGGAGGTCTCTAGAAAGTCTGTTGACTTTCCCTAAGATCACACATACAGAAGGTACCAGAGGAAGAGTTTTTATCTACATCCTGAGCAACTTGAGGTTGAGATGTATGTATTATTCACTGCTGCATCCCCAGTGTCTCACGAGGGCTTGGGACATGCTAGGTACTAAATAAATATGGGCTGATGTATGGAATAATACTGTCAGAAATTATTTCATTTTGGACAATGAAAAATTCAGTGCTCTTTAAAAACTGTGTGTTACATACTTGAGTAAAGATTCCAAAGATTTGAATGGAGCTGCAAGAACTTCTATTTTTATTCAAAACATAACCTACAGGTTAGATAGTATTTTCTGTATCTAGGAAATTCTTCTTTAACAATGACAAATGCTGAACACAATAGTAAAGTTGGTAAAACTTATCTTTGGAATGCTTTTAGTCTTATAGGATTTATCCATTTCAAAGCTAATTTTTGCTTTCTTTAAAATAGAACTTAAGATATTATCATCAATCTTATTGTGAATTTAAGTCACCCTCAAGTATATGCATTGGTCTTCAGGGCTTTTTCCAACTCAGTTTTGTTTATTGTAAAAGGGAATGCTTTGTTTTATCTTAAACTCCATTCCCCTCAAACAAGCAAATGTTGAGTTATGTGTCTAGGGCAGAGAATTCTGAATTCAGTTGCCCTTGATGTTGATTATGCCAGTTATGCTACCAATTGGGAGCTGTTGAGAGCAGCAGGGTCTAATGTGGTAAATAATTTGCCAAGTACCATGATATCATAGATTATCAATCTTGAGTTTTGAATGGTATTAGAACTAACCCTACACCCAATGTTTCTAAACACCAGAAGTTATTTCCATCAGTCTTTCCTTGAGAATGGACAATAATTCCATTTTCCCAGGGCCAGTACAGTTACAAAGTGGGAAGTTATAAATGGGATGGACACCTAAGGATGAATCTAATCCATCCTGGCATGATCAAGTAAGGTCACAGGAAGGACTTGATTTTACTTGTGTGGCAACTCTCTTGTGACTGCATGTTTTATTTCTCAGTTTGTAATAAGAATAACCATAACTTCCTTGTACCAGATACTAATAGAAGCACTTTCTGTGTTTGAATCACTTAATCATCACAAAGCAAGTAAGTTTGTTATCTTATGTTTATTTAGAGTTTCCTTACCCTATTGGGAGGCCCTGAAGAACAAAGACAGTACAGATTCAGTAACTAAGGGTATCCCCTACTGCTTAGCTTAGTTTCTTACACAGAGAAACTACTCAGGTTGTATAGTTGAATTAAGTTCATCTAAGTTATAAGCTCCTGGTTCAAAATACTTTGAACAACCTAGCAATAATCTTTTATCATTGATACCATCATGGTAAAAATGACACTTGGTAAAAATGATTCATAGTTTCACTGTTAATGGCTCTGATTTTAGGCCCTGGTGGTAAATGGGTGATGGCATTATCCTGGTAGGATATCACCACTCGGGACCTGTGAGTGATAGAAATCATTTCCCATTCCCATTCTATTCTTGGCTCAGACTGTCACTCACATGCAAATGTTTCCTCCTCATCTTTCCTATTGTAGAAGCCAGAGCTTTTCCAGGCACTATTTGCACATAATCACAGTGTGTCACAGGTTCCAGTAAGACATA
The DNA here is from genome assembly GCA_004024805.1 of Geosciurus inauris. Lineage (NCBI taxonomy): Eukaryota > Metazoa > Chordata > Mammalia > Rodentia > Sciuridae > Geosciurus > Geosciurus inauris. The sequence continues at coordinate 11,428 of PVHX01022919.1, forward strand.
CTGTTTGGTATGGGTCTGTATTCTTACCAGAGGAGCAAAAAAGACACATTGTACCTTCCAGACTGGTGGTAAGTATCTACATTCCAATTTTGGTTTATCTGGGTCGCTGGTTTCCTTCTGTTGAGCGGGCTTTTTTCTTTTTTCTCTTTTTTTGTTTCTAATGAATGCAATTTTAATTTTTAATCACAAGGTGGCGCAACAGAACTTTTATTAAAGTTTATTCCATTTCTGGCAATTCAGTGGCAGAGGCAAAATGTGATTTCCCTAGCATTTAATTTGATAAAATATATTTAAAAATCAAAATAAGAAGAATAAATCATCAGAAAGGAGGGAAACTTCCCAAGTTTATAGAAATGAATTGCTCCTTATTAGTTTAATACTTGTGCTGAGCCCCTGAAATAACATGAAATCTTCATGGAAAAGAATCCATTTTGTGAAAAATTAAAAAAAAAAACAACTTATAATGTGGCTCTTAATCGTGAAGCTATTTGAAAACTGTGATCACCCTATGTTGAAGCAGCACACCTTACTAATTAACCACAAGTGATTGAAGCAAAGCTTTAGTGAAAATGTGTGACTCTAATTCTGCCTGCCTTGATTAAAGGGGAAGAACACATAGGATTCAGGGTATTTTTTAGTAGAAGAATAGAAAAGTGTGTGTGAATTTAGATATCTAAGTGATTTATCAAGTGTAAGTCTACGAAAATGGCCAAAGGAAGCTCACTTTAGACTTAACTTGTGACTCTCGTGAAGTTTCTTCTTGTTCCTCACTGCTATATTGGATCTGAATTTCCCCCCAGAGCCCCATATGTTGAAAGCTCGTTCCCAGCCTGTGGAGCTGTTGGGGAACTTAAATCACTGGGGGTGTGTCCTTGAAGGGGACATTGGGATTCTGACTCTTCCTCTCTCTCTCTCTCTTTCTCTCTTTGCTTCTTGGCCACCATGAATGGAACAGGTCTTCACTACATGGTCCTGGCCGTGGTGTATTGTGCTACCACAGGCCAAAAACCACAGGCCCAAAGCCACAGAGACATGGACTGTAACCTCTGAACCTATGAGCCAAAATAAATTGTTCCTCCTTCTAAGCTGATCATTTCAAGTATTTCATCATGTGACAGAAAGCTGACTCATATACACGTCCATCTTATCTGTTATCCAGATAGAGTTGGTAGGGAATTGAAATGTAACATCAAACAGTGGTTAAATTTACAGACTGTGGTGTAAGAAAACCTGTGATCAAACTAACTCTATGCCATTGCATAGAGCTCTGTGACCTCAGTCAGGTAAGCTGTTTGCCTTCTCTGTATAATGGGCATAGTAACTAAGCTTTTGTAAGAAGTGTATTAACAACAAAAATAATTTTCTCACAGTTTTGGAGGCTAAAAGTCTGAGATCAGGGTGTTGGCAGGTCTGGATTCTTCTGAGGACTCTCAGTTTGCACATGGCTGCCTTCTCACTGTTTCCTCAAATGATGTATCATCTGTACACACTTCTTTGGTGCCTCTCGCATATCCAAATTTACTTTTCTTATGAGGATACCAGTCAAATTGGATTAGGACCCACCTAAAGGCCTCATTTTAATCTTTTTTAAAGTCCTTATCTCCCAATGCAGTCATATTCTGAGGTACAGGGGGCTAAAGTTTCAACATTTTGAGTTTAGAGGAGGGACACAATTCAGCTTATAACAAGAGTTTATGTGAGAATTAATTGAAAGAAGGTGATGAAGCAGTTAGTGCAGTGTGGTACACAGCATACTCTCCATAAGCAGCAAGTATTATTATTTTTATGAAGACACATGTATTTATTTTAAAATTCGGGGTCAACAATAGTTGGGTTTCTTATCTTTTGCTTAATTTCATCTACACATCCTTGACAGTGTCTGGGGCATGTAGGAATTGGGTATGCCAAGTATAAGATGGCAGTTTTGTTGGAACTGAAAGATTATGGACAACATGGAGGACCTTCATGGGACATTGTCCTGACGACAATTTATGATAATTGTGGCATTACTTACTTACATTACTCTTGCCAAGGGGCATCAGGATACTTACTAATATAGAAACAAATTTTACAAGTCCGAAAGGAAAAACATCCAGGCACTTTTGTATTGCCAGGGTTAATTTGAATATAATGTAAAATTAAAGCAAAAGACATAAGTCTTTTGAGAAATGGAAGCAGGTTTATTTCACTCATTATCATTCACTGGTGTTAACAAATTCTTCAAGATCTGTATTCATTCTCACATTTACAAAAGTTCTGAACAATTTTGAGACCCAAGACATTCTAACAATGAAATTCCAACAATTTCTAGACCCAAGACATTAACCTAAAACATTCCTTTGGGCATCCTAAAAGAGGCATTTATGCATTTAATAATTTTCAATATTTTTGTTAATAAACCTATCCTGGAGAATAGAAGGATGTAAAGCCTGACTGCCAGTCTCCAATCTTGGTGCTGAATCTCTTGTTCTCTCTGTCCTCTCTCTTCCTGTCTGCCATTCGGAGATATGGAAGATTCTTTTTCAGGGAAAATTCAAGATATGGCTGATAGTCACCCTTCATTGTATCCCTGGATGTTCTGGTCTCTTCAACGTAGCAGCACTTTTTGTCTTTGTAAAACAAATCTATCTTGTCAGTTTCCTCCTTTGTCTACAGGAATGGGGCCCAATCTACACAGCCTGGCTTCAGCTAACCTTTCTAGATTCCCCTTTGGTCAGCATTCCACACTCTGGCTCCCAAGACTTCTCTTTCAGTGAACAGGTTTATATTTTTACACACGTATAAACCTCCAGACACCTCTGCTTTCTCACTCCACAGGTTCTTAAGCATCCTTGGTGCTCACATCTCAAACGGTCCTTCCTTTGTACGCTTGGCTCCCTGGGTACAAAGGCAGCTCTCAGTGAAAGCAGTGGACTAATTCAGAAGCCAGGCAGGGTATAAATTATGAGATACCGTGGTGTGGGATCACTATTTAGCCTATTTCCTTCTTCTTCTTTTTTTTAAATATTTTTTTAGTTGTTGATGGACCTTTATTTTATTCATTTATTTATATGTGGTGCTGAGAATCGAACCCAGGGCCTCACACATGCAAGGCAAGTGCTCTACCACTGAGCCACAACCCCAGCCCTAGCCTATTTCCTTCTTAAAAAGTAACAAATTTGTATAAAATGCTAACATTGTTTCCATGAAAATAAATTCAGAAAGATTCCATACCTACTTATTTCCTACTTCACTTGACTTTAGGAAAAAACAAAACAAAACAACAACTTCTTCATTAAACAGAAATATAAATGGAAATGAGTGCTTTCTGGAAGGAATCTCATCTTTAATGGAAATGCCATGAAATAATTTAAGTTTATATGCAATGTAAGCAAGATGTGAAGATTTAACCTTTTTTCCCCTCAATCAGATGCTGCTGATTGAGTGGATTTTCAAAAACAGCAAAGGAGAAACTATGAAGTAGAAAATTGATAACTTCCCAAATTGGAGAAAATCCTATAAAAGTTATTGGTATTTAAAGCCTGATTTTTCCTCTTTAGGAGAAAAGCAAAGTGCTGTCACTCATTCTCAACTAATCTAGACATTAGGGTTTAGAGATTTTAGAGATGTTAAGGTTTAAAACCTTACATTTTATAACACTATCAATTTAATCTAGTGGTGTTCATAGACTTTTGACCACTATGCACAGTGAGGCAATTTTGCTGGGCATGGTGGTGCACACTTGCAATCTCAGCTACTCAGGAAGCTGAGGCAGGAAGATTGCAAGTTTGAGGCCAGGCTGGGCAATTTAGCGAGAGCCTGTGTCACGATAAAAAATTAAAAGGAGTAGGAGGGCTGGAGTTGTGGCTCAGCGGCAGAGCGCTTGCCTACCATGTGTGAGGCACTGGGTTCGATCCTCAGCACCATGTAAAAATAAATAAAATAAAGGCATGCTGTCCATCTACAACTACAAACAAACTTAAAAAAAAAAAAAGGAGTAGGGATGTGACTCAGTGGTAGAGTGCTTGCTTGCTTAGCACGTGCAAGCTCCTGGAGTCAATACCTAGTATTGAAAAAAAAATCCAAAAAAGACATACAATATAAAAAAACCCAAACATATAAAAATATATTTAAAAACCCAAAAAAGACACACAATTTCATTGAACCTAGAAATGCCCACCTTTCCTTAGGGCGATGCACTCTAATATTGCCACTTCTATTTTATTTACTCATTGTAACCCATTAATTGAATTCATGAATGCCCAGTAGATGACAAGCTATAGTGTGAAAATCATGTATTGACAGGGACCTGATGACAATGTAGAATCCTTTTCATAGGCTACCTGACAGAAGACCATGATGCTTCTACTTTTCCTGGAGCATCCATTGTGGGAGAGCTCTCATCAGAATTTGGAAATCATTTTCCTATAAGCCTCAAGAATTGGTACCAGTGCTTCTGCCTTCCTCTTGCACTCTCTGCTTCTCTGAGGCCTTTACTAAGCCACTGCTCTGTGTCAGAAATTGCACTGTATAGCAGATACAGAGACAGTTAGGACCAAGCTTGGTTTTCCCAGGAAGTTTTACTCTAGTTTAGGTGTCTGCACTTCAGAAAAGGAATTTACATGAGAAGGTTAAGGTTTATATGTTTTCTCTCATATGTGGAAGCTAAAGAGGAAAAGGAAGAGAAAGATGGTGGGGGGATCACATGAAAATCCAAGGGAGATCAGTAGAGGAAAGGGATCGGGGGAGGAGGAAGGGAAAGAAAAGGGGAAATACTGGGGAGTGATATTGACCAAATCATATTGTTATATTCGATGCATGTACAAATATGTAACCTCAGATCCCACTATTATGTACACCTATAATGTGCCAATGAAAATATGGAAGGAAAAAAAAAAAGAAAAGGAATGTATAGCTAAGTGCTATTTTGCTGAACAGTATAAAGTCTCATTCTTTGTAAAACAAACAATGTATATAGAACTTCTGCTGCCCTCAAGTAGATTTTCTCCCACAACTTCTTTAGCATCTACACAACAATTTTGAAGGCCATTCTTCTTCTTTTTTAAAAATGGAAGTATAATTTACATACGGTGAAATATACAAATCTAAAGGGAAAGTTGAATCAATTTTAAAAAGGCATATACTTGTATACCTTAACTAGAAAGAAACAATACATTTCCTTTACCCCCAAATTTCTTTCATACCTCTCCCCAACCAATATCCCTATTCCTACTCCCGACTAGAAACAATCATTGATCTGATTTTTGCTATGGAAGAATAATTTTATAAAGGCCATTCTTTCATGATCTCTGTGGCCCAAAACTCAACCTTTACTCATACCTTAGCCAAAGAGACTTAAATTAATTAGCATCTTTCTTTTTCTTAAAAATTCTGATTATATTACTTTATTGATTTTATATATATATATATATATTTTTTTTTTGGGGTACCGGGGTTTGAACTCAGGGGTACTCGACCACTGAGCCACCTCCCCAGCCCTATTTTGTGTTTTATGTAGAGACAGGGTCTCACTGAGTTGCTTAGCTCCTTGCTGTTGCTGAGGCTGGCTTTGAACTCGCAATTCTCCTGTCTCACCCTCCCAAAGTGCTGGAATTACAGACGTGTGCCACTGCGTCCGGCTTGATTTTATATTTTTAATGAACTTTCTTTGTAAAACAAAATTTTTGTTTATTCACAAAATTAAGGACAAATAGTGAATCTTGTCACATGTTTTATATTAGTTTAGAGAGGAGCAGTAACAGTACAGGAAGGCCAAGGGTTCACCTTATTCTATAAAATAGTAGTTTTTATTCATGAAGCATGAATCAAGTCTAAATTAAGAACTCACACAAATATAAATGAAGTGTCTTTTCCATTTGGGCTGAATGACTTTCGATTTCACATTGACTAAATTAAAAATACATCAGCATTCTTCTTAAAACTGGTTATTTGCAATGTGATATTGCAATGTCCAGATGTAGTTTAAATCATTAAGAAAACAATTGTCAAAATGTAAGAGAATCTCATACATAACTCTGTTGACTCATGGAATTTGAAGTCAAGTAAACTCCTAGGTCTAAAATGAATTGTTATAAAACTATTACCTTTTTTTGCATTTGTAATATTTTAATTTTGGCCCTAAGTTCAGAATTTTACTTTTTTGCTGTTGCAGTTTAATATTGTTGGCTTTGCTCACAGTGTTAAGTATTCAGCTAATTTTCAATTTTGTAATTAACACATTTTAAACTATTTCTTTCTACTTTGTGTTATCTGCCAATTTGAATATCACACCTTTTATGTCTTCATCAAAATCTTGATGGAAATCTAGACTAGGACTCGATGAAGAAGAGTCCTAAGATATTGACCTAATTCTAGTATCATACAGAGTCATCTATTAACCTAACATTGGGAGTGACCCTGCCTAACCATTCTGTTGTATAGTTTCTTCTTCATTTTGTCTCCAGTGGTAGTGATTATGTATTTTCAAGGCATATGCTTTTGTGTAGATCACATTTTCTTTCTGGTCTACATTCAGATGTTAGGTGATCACATTGAGTACCATAACTTGAAATATATCAAAATGCTGATAGGTCCAAATTTATTGTTCTAGTTTGGACCTCTCCAATGAACTCAGCTTAATAAATCAAACAGTCCACCTGACATTTCCATTTGGAACTCTTAATAGTCACCTCAAACTAACAAATCTATCTTAGTCTGTTTGTGTTGCTATAACAAAATGCCATACACTGTGTAGTTTATAAATAATAAAACTTTGTTTCTCATAGTTCTGACAGCTGAGAAGTCCAATGTCAAGGTGCCAGCAGGTTTGTTGTCTCCTGAAGGCTACTATCTCTTCAAAGGTGGAACCTGTCACTGTGTCTTCTGGAGGGGAGGAATGTGGTGCCCTCATATGGCAGAAAAGCATTCCTTTAACCTTGAACCTTTTTTTTATTGTACCAAGGATCGAACACAGGGGCACTTAACCACTGAGTTACTTCCCCATCCCTTTTTAATATTTTGTTTAGAGGCAGGGTCTCACTGAATTGCTTAGGGCCTCGTTAAGTTGCTGAGGCTGGCTTTGAACTCACGATACTCCTGCCTCAGCCTCCCAACCTGCTAGGATTACAGGTGTGTGCTACTGCACCTGGCTTAACATTGAGCCTTTTTATAAGGGTGCTAATCACATTTATAAGGCACAGTCTTTATGACTTAACCACCACCCAAACGCCATACCTCTTAATACTGTTGCTCTGGGGATTGAATTTCTACACAAATTTTGGAAAGGACGCCATTAATTCAAACTGTAACAAGGTTGTTTTCTATCCCCCTCAGCCTACACTTACTCTAAAATTTCCTATTTTGAAAGTAATATCTTTGTTCTTCCTGTTCCTCAGGCCTAGATCCTTGGAGTCATCATGGGTCCTTTCTTGTTTCCAACGCTGTTTACACAATCAAGCAGCAAGAACTGCAGGATTTTTGGAACACACCTAATATTTGGGACCCTTCTCAATGATGGGCCTACTACTCTGGGTCCTGTCACCACCATCTCTTCTGTAGGTGGTTACAATGACTTCCATTAGCTCTCTCTGCCTTCCACTCTTGCTTCTTGATGTTCCCACCTAGTAGGAAAATTACCCTTCAAACTAGTCTCAAATAATTTTGTACTCAAGATCCTCAATGCCTTTTAGATCCTCAGAGTCTGTCCAAATCTATACTGCAGCTTCCCAGGCCCTCCATGAATTTAACCCCTGCCATGTCCTCCAATTTAGCACTTTTTTCTGGCTTCTCTTGCTTTCCCTCATCCTAACTTTGCTCTGGCCCTTTCAGCCTCCTTGCCATGTGTTTCAAGCTCAGAGTTTCCTCCTGTCCATCCTCCTGTGATATTCCCAGCTTCATGCCTTTCTCTCCTCTCCATGTCACATGTCACCCCTTTGCCTCTTTCAGTCTTCCTTTCAAATGCTCAAATGCACTTTATCCCAGAAGATTTTCCTGAGCACAACCACCCTCAATCTTCCTTAACCTGTTTAATTTTGTTAATGGTATTATCACCTCCTCATGTAATATATTATTTTGCATTCTCTTTTTCTGAAATTTTAACTCCCCATATGTATTACTTTTCAATTGTTGTATGTCCAGTGGCTAAAATGGTGACTAGAACACAGTAGGAACTCAGTAAATGTTTGTTGAATGAGCTAACTGAATAGATGAATCAGTGAATGCCACATGCAGATTTAAATCTAAGGAGAAATAAATTTTATATGTAGTATAATACATAAAGAAAGGAGAAAAATAAAAAATATCCAAAAGACAAAAATTCTTTTTTTTTCCCCCTGAAAAAGAAAAGTCTCTAAATTTAAATTTGGCCATTTAAAAAGTCTAAATTCAAAGCATTTGTAACAGGAAACCAGATTAGGCATGATTCTCTGTCAGGCCAATCCAGAGCTTATCTGTAAGGGCCTGATTCTTATACATGGCCAAGGTACCTTCATAAATGAAAGAGGATGCACATACTAGGAAATAGAACTGTAGGGTTTAATTATATTTAAATTAATGCAAGAATAGTCTGAAGAACTCTTCTTTGATGCCAATTAGAAGAGAGAGGCTTCTAAAGAATAAGTTGTCTGTCGGGGAGAGACCTGTAATTTATTTGACTCTCATAAATTCTCCAGGTTATTTTGACTTTATTTAAACATAAGGAAAGAAATCGTAAATACTGTATAAAGCAAGGGCTTATATTTTTCAGGGAAACTGATATGGTGCCTTTCTATTAATTGTAAAAGCACTTGCCTTGAACAATTCGACTTTGCTGATGATGCTGAAGTTCATATCAATGGCGAGGGATAATTGCATTGTAGTCGGCAATGTCTCAAGCAAATCAGATTCGTCTTTGTAAAGATAAACACATTGACCCCATAAGCAGACAAATTAATGAAAGTATAAGTAGAAAATTTTAAAAAATAAAGAAAACAAAATGCAAACTGTTTTATAAATAATTGAATGTATCACATTCTATATTTTCATTATATCTAGTGGACCTATGTACCTATCATAATTGCACTATTATGCTCATGGGAGGGAAGAGGTATTTTACAATGGATGACATACTGAATAATCCCAGAATTTTGTGTTTGCTGAAATCTTAGATATGAAATTTAATGATCATGAGACAAAGGCTAGTGTACAAGCTGAGCTGGGAAAAGGATCTAGCTCTTGTTTTCTGCTTGTATTATTTGCAGACTAATGTCCTAGGGATGGCAAATAATAATGAGCACCAGGTGGTGTTTGAAAGTGTACAGAACTCTGTCATACCCATTATCATATTTGACCCTTATGACAACCCTAAGGGTAAGTGTTCTCATTCCTACTTTGCAGAAAGAAGAAAAACAAAAAGAACTGAAACCCGCAGAGGCTGTAAGTGACTTGCTGGATTGAGCATAATTAATAGGTGGCTCAGCTGGGAATGGAAACCAAAGAAGAAATGTGCTAAGTGAGTAAATTCAAATTATTGTTATTTACTTGCTTATTAACTCAATAAAGAATGTGAATACATTACAGATTTTTCTACATGCGAATTAGATGATGGGCCTTCAGGCTGACAAAATGTTTCATAAACAAAAATGTCTATTTTTAATGTCTAGTATGCCCAGGGTTTATGAGAATTGATTATTTTGATGTTTCTTTATATTTATTTAGAAAAGAGAAAAATGACTATATTATATCCCTATGTTGATGCCATATAGATTCTAAATCCGAACATCTTCCACATAAAACATCGTTTCTAGCTTCTGAGGGCTGTTTGTGTCTAGTTACCTCCCAAGCCAAGGCTGTGGGTCAGTGTCTGCAGCTGCTAAAGGGACAAGGGAGGAAGCATTGCTCCTTCTCTTGCTTCTTTCCCACTTGAAATGCCCTCAGGAATATCTGTAGATGCCCAAGGGAGAGGCATGTTGCTTTGGTCACTCAAGAAGAGGGTCCAAATGTGAGGCTCGACTCTCTTAAAAGTGGCAGAGAGGTGAAAAGTTCCTACTCCCAATAACCAATAGGTCCTTTCTTCTCTTAGGCACATTGTGATTTGAGAATCTCATTTTTGCACTGGAGCCAGTGGCTTTATTATTACATTTTTGACTTCTCAGTGGTATTGATTCTTATCTCTATAGAACAAACTAAAAACTGAATTTGATTATTGTCAATCAGCACATTGTCTTTATTACCCTTTAATATACATTATTTTCACTCTGGTGTTATAGTACTATTGGTTGTCAACATTTGTCATTAAGGGTCTCTTAGAAGGAACTGTGTGTCCTACCATAGGATGAGGGTGGCCTAAAAATTTGTTATTACTTCTGAATATTCTGCTCCCAGGAAGAGGGTGATGTCACAGAAAAAGCAAGGGTTTGGAGAACAGACACAGGTCTGAGTTTCAGTTGGCCACTTCTTGGCTGTGTCCTTGGCCAAATTTCTCAGTTAGCACTCTGCTATTACCTTGTCTCTTAAAAGGAATTGATAAAAATTTTCCTGATTTTCTTTTTTGGTAATATGAGGCAAAATGTGTAATTCTTAGCTTCCAGTAGGCGCTGAATAAAATCTACGAATTCTCTTCCAAGATTTGCCTTACCAACAAGATATGGCTCCATATTTAAGAAAAGAAAAATAAAAATCTCCTGGTATTAAATTAATGCATTAAAGATCATTTAATTGCTTTTCAATCTTTTCTTTAAATCCAATTCATCTCTCCTTCTACCTTATCTAATTTTTATAGTATGACAAGGTTCATAGTAATCTGTTGTGCTTACCTAGCATTCTTTGAGAGTCCCATGTATATTCAAACCAAGTCCGAACTCGAGTCTGCACATTTTGAGGAATGGAGTAAGTGTTCATGTAGGCAGTGGTGTTATCCATGCTGGCTCGGAAGTTGTTTTGATTGGCTGTAGCTGCCCCGATTACATCTCTCATCTAAAACAACAAACATGGTCACTTCACACCCAGTTGAGGAACTGTAGGAGTTACTAAAAGTCCGGTTGATTAAGTGTTCTTATTCATTCTCTTCTGATGCCCTGACTTGATTTGAAACACTCTGATACTGGGTGCTAACTTCATCCATTTTGGATGCTAACTTCATCCATTTCCAGAAAATATTGGGCAAATCACATCCTCTCTCTTATCCAAAGAGGACAATAACAAGACCTGTCATCCTAACCATCTATGTGCAATTTTTGTGAGAATTCTGTCACATGATGCATGTGACTTTACAGAATTCTCTTTATGTACTCGTTTATTGCTATGAAATGTTAGTTGATATTTAAAAAAATCATACATCTTGTGTGTATACAAGGAATGTGCAATAGAAATTAGCAATTGACAGAATGGCTAGTGTGTTTGGGTGAATCTTACTTTGAAAACATCCTTCATAGATTATCTAATGTGGTTGGGCTATGTAGACTCAATTTATCATGAAATTGCAACCTCTGTACTTCCCTTTGTGTTGTTTAGACAGATAAAAATCAAATCTCATCATGCTTAAGGCATAGTATTCAGCAGAAGTTGAAATGTGCTAAAATTACTGAAGCATCATCTACTGCTGTGACAATACTTAAGGAACTGTCAGGTTTTAGTTCTTGGATGTTTATAACTCAGCCATAAAAATCCACTCTAGGTTAAAAGCTGATCTTTAAGGTCTCAGCACAAAAAAGATATATTGCTTGACTCTTCCTCTCACATAGAAGGAAGCAAGTGATTGTAAATTTGCTTTGACTGTGGGTTTATAACAGGAAGGAAAACCAGGGCCTCACTAAGACTTTGCTCATTCCTTCTAAATGCTGAGCATTTAATGCTTACAAAAAAACTACTCATTCTTTGGATTCTAGCTCAAATGATGCCTTCCTCAGTTTCCAGTTTTAGAGTCAATAAGGTCTTCTACTTCCTCAAATGTTTATTGAGGAGCCAGGCAGATCATCCAAATATGTCCATCTGAGTCTCTTACTTCTCTTCCAAATATTTTTCCATAATCTCAATTTCTAGATCTCAACTTTCCATGCATTTCTTTGCAGATGATGAACATTATCTAGTTACCTAAGGATGGGAGACTTGGGAAATTAGAGATTGTAGGGATGGGGTTGTGAGATTTAATGGGGGTAAGCTGGGAAGCAAGGACTATTTAAGGCATTTCTTCTTCCTGTCTTCTTTCCTTCTTTTTCTCCTCCCTTTCTCCTTCCTTACCTTCCTTTTTTCTTTGTGGTGCTGCGGATTGAACCCAGGACCTCATGCATGTTGGGTAAGTGCTTTACCACTGAGCTATAACCTAGCCCTGAAACAGTGACTAGGTGTTGAGGGCCCACGTATTTGTAGTGAATGTAATCTGAGTATTTTTTGTGGTATTCTTCAGCAATGTTGGGTTTTGGTGGTGTAGGAGTTAAAGAAGCCTTGTATTCCATGATGAGTCCCAGTCTAGGGAAACACATGAGAGTAGGAGCATTAGAAAATGTCAGGCTCTCTAAGCTGCATCAGGGAACAGAATATTGTGGTTAAAAAGTAATGATTAGTTTCAGAATAAGTCACTGGTATGATTATATGTGGGAATTTGAGTAAATGTAGATTTTGCTCAGGCACTCTTACTTTAGTTTCTAAGTATTTTTATTCACTATGAGAGTTTAAGGTACAAATATGTACCTCCAGATTTAATCTTTCTCTTTTGCTCTCATATGATATATACTTCCTTCTGTTCCTATTGTAATCTTAAATTCAATTTAAAGACAGGCATGGTGTAGTGTGGTATATAAAACAATACTTTTTTACTTTCATTTGCTTAAGAATCACATGAAGATCTTGTTAAAATGCAGGTTCTGGACACAAATTACTAAAATTCGTGATGAAAAAGGAAATATCATGACAGACACTACTGAAATATAGAGGATAATTGGAAACTATTTTGAAAATCTATACTCCAGTAAAATAGAAAACCCTGAAGACACCAACAAATTTCTAGAGACATGTGACCTACCCAAACTGAACCAAGAGGTCATACGCAACTTAGATCAATTTCAAGTAAGGAAATAGAAGCTGCCATCAAGAGCCTGCCAACCAAGAAAAGCCCAGGTCCAGACGGATTCTCAGCTGAGTTCTACAAGACCTTCAAAGAAGAATTGATACCAATACTCCTCAAACTATTTCATGAAATAGAAAAGTAGGGAACCTTTCCAAACTCATTTTATGAGGCAAGTATCACCCTATACCAAAACCAGACAGAGACACATCAAAGAAAGAATATTTCAGACCAATATCCCTGATGAACATAGATGCAAAAATTCTCAATAAAATTCTGGCAAATTGCATACAAAAACATATCAAAAAAATAGTGCACCATGATCAAGTGGGGTTCATTCCAGGGATGCAAGGTTGGTTCAACATATGGAAATCAATTAACGTAATCCATCACATCAATAGACTTAAAGATAAGAATCATATGATTTTATCAATTGATGCAGAGAAAGCATTTGACAAAATACAGCATGCTTTTATGTTCAAAACACTAGAAAAACTAGGGATAGTAGGAACATACCTCAACTTCGTAAAAGCTATATATGCTAAACCCAAGGCCAACATCATCCTAAATGGACAAAAATTGGAAGCATTACCTGTAAAAATGGGAACAAGATAGGGATACCCTCTTTCACCACTGCTATTCAACATAGTCCTTGAAACACTAGCCAGAGCAATTAGACAGATGAAAGAAATTAAAGGGATACAAATAGGAAAAGAAGAACTCAAACTATCATTATTTGCGGACAACATGATTCTATACTTAGAGGATCCAAAAAATTCTGCCAGAAAACTTCTAGAATTAATAAATGATTTCAGCAAAGTAGTGGGATATAAAATCAACACCCATAAATCAATTGCATTTCTATACATCAGTGATAAACCCTCTGAAAGAGAAATTAGGGAAACTATCCCATTCACAATAGCCTCAAAAAATATATAAAATACTTGGGAATCAATCTAACAAAAGAGGTGAAAGACCTCTACAATGCAAACTACAAGACCCTGAAGAAAGGAATTGAAGAAGACCTTAGAAGATGGAATAATCTCCCATGCTCCTGGATAGACACAATCAATATTGTCAAAATGGCCATACTACCCAAAGCACTATATAGATTCAATGCAATCCCAATTAAAATCCCAACGTCATTCCTTATAGAAATAGAAAAGACAATCATGAAATTCATTTGGAAGAATAAGAGACCCAGAATAGCCAAAGTAATCCTTAGCAAGAAGAGTGAAGCAGGAGATATCACAATACCAGACCTCAGATTATACTACAAAGCTATAGTAACAAAAACGGCATGGTACTGGCACCAAAATAGACACGTAGACCAATGGTATAGAATAGAAGACACAGAGATGAACCCACTTAAATGTAGTTATCTTATCCTAGACAAAGGAGCCAAACACGTACACTGGAGAAAAGATAGCCTCTTCAACAAGTGGTGCTGGGAAAACTGGAAATTCATATGCAGCAAAATGAAACTGAACCCCTATCTCACACCATGCACAAAACTCAACTCAAAGTGGATCAAGGACCTGGGAATCAGACCAGAGACCCAATGCCTAATAGAAGGAAAAATAGGCCCAAATCTTCATCATGTCAGATTAGGACTTTACTTCCTTAACAAGACTCCTATAGCACAAGAAGTAAAATGAAGAATCAATAAATGGGATGGATTCAAACTAAAAAGCTTCTTCTCAGCAAAAGAAACAATGAATGAAGTGAACAGAGAGCCGATATTCTGGAAATAAATCTTTGCCACACGCACATCTGGTACCACACTAATCTCCAGGACATATAAAGAACTCAAAAAACACCAAAAAAACAAACAACCCAATCAATAAATGGGCCAAGGAGCTGAACAGAAACTTCACAGAAGAAGATATACAATCGATCAATAGACCTATGAAAAAATGTTCAACATCTTTAGCAATTAGAGAAAAGCAAATCAAAACTACCCTAAGATTTCATCTCATGCCAGTCAGAATGGCAATTATCAATAATACAAACAACAATAAGTGTTGATGAAGTTGTGGTGGAAAAGGCACACTCATACATTGCTGGTGGGACTGCAAATTGGTACAACCAATCTGGAAAGCAGTATGGAGATTCCTTAGAAAACTTGAAATGGAACCACCATTTGAGCTTGCTATCCCACTTCTTGGTCTATACCCCGAAGACTTAAAAACAGCATACTACAGTGATGCAGCCACTTCAATATTTATAGCAGCTCAATTCACAATAGCTAAACTGTGGATCCAACCTAGATGCCCTTTGATAGATGA
>PVHX01022920.1:0-26724 GCA_004024805.1 Geosciurus inauris
TTTTTTTTTTTGGTACTGGGGATTGAACTCAGGGGTACTCAACCACCGAGCCACATCCCCAGCCCTATTTTGTGTTTTATGTAGAGACAGGGTCTCACTGAGTTGCTTAGCACCTCTCCGTTGCTGAGGCTGGCTTTGAACTCGCGATTCTCCTGTCTCAGCCTCCCTAAGTGCTGGGATTACAGGCTTGAGCCACCGCGCCCGGCTGGATTTAACAAATTCTTGAAAAAAAATAAATATAACTCCATTTTTAAATTCAAGGTTAGTTTAAAAAAGTTTTTTTATTAAAGTTGCTCTGATTAAAGAGTCAAATAGTTCTATAAGATTTATTTAAAAGGTAGCTCTTTCCATTTTGAAATGACCACTTCTTCAGGCTTTCAGTCCTGTCTTTACCCCTACTGGCAGAAATACAAATGACTTTCTCTGTAAGCTTAATATTTAGCTCTCTTGATCTGCCTAATTAGTTCCCTTTCCTTTGTGATTTCTTTACTCTTTTTCTATTCTCATTTTCTTTGTGGTTTTGGGCCATATTTTGATATTTTTTATAACTCTGATGCTCATTTTAATAGGAATTCATTTAATTTTAATGTTCTTTTTCTTTCTAGAAGTCCCATTTGGTCCTTTAAAAAGTGTATCTGGCCCTTTTTTGATGATCTTTTAGTAACTCCTAGCTTACAAGCCAGGAGTGGTGGCACACACTTGTAACCCCATCAGTTCAGGAGCCTGAGGCAGAAGGATCTCAAATTCTCAGCCAGCCTCAGCAAGTTAGTGAGACCTTGTCTCAAAATAAAAAAGGCTGGAGATGTGGCTCAGTGAGTAGTTAAGTGTCCTTGGATTCAATACCTGGTACCAAAAAGAGAAAAAAGAAATCTAGACTATACTTTGTTTTTTCTAAGCCTATTCAACATATTTGTCATTGAAGATTTCAATATATTTAAAGTGATTGAAGGTCTAATTTTGTTTGTGTTTTCTTTCTTTTTGCCCACATTTATTCAGGGTGATTAGTCTGTTTCCCATGTTTTTTGATGGGTGTGAAATTGTGTGTGTGTGTGTTACTGGAGATTAAATCTGGGACCAACCTACCACTGCACTACACCCTCTGTCCCCCTCCTCACCCCCCTTTTTTTGGTATCAGGTGTTGAACTCGGGTACTCAAACTGAGCCACATCCCCAGCCCTATTTTTTTAAATTTTTTTTAGTTGTTTATGGATCTTTATTTTATTCATTTATTATTTATATGTGGTGCTGAGGATCGAACCCAGTGCCTCACGCATGCCAGGCAAGCACTCTACCACTGAGCTACAGCTCCAGCCCTCCCAGCCCTATTTTGTGTTTTATGTAGAGACAGGGTCTCACTGAGTTGCTTAGCAGCTTCATTGTCACTGAGGCTGGCAACTCGCGATTCTCCTGTCTCAGCTTCCCAAAGTGCTGGGATAACAGGCGTGTGCCACAGCACCTGGCTCCCTTTTTATTTAATTTGAGACCGAGTCTTGCTAAGTTGCTGACGCTGGTCTTGAATTTGTGATTCTCTTGCCTTAGCCTCTGGAGTTCCTGGGATTATAGGCACATAACTGCACCCAGCATGAGCTCATTTTAATAGGAACTTAACTTTTCTTTGTGTTAGAAGATATGTTCCTCCATGGAGAATTTGTGTGGTCCTTGTAGGAACCTGAAAGCACTACCACCTCAGGACCATGCTAAAATAAAAATAAATCTCACTCGGTGTTTTTTTTTTTGGGGGGGGGGGTAGTGTGGATTCATTCCACAGCCTCTTAGAGTCAGCTCAGAAAAGTAATAACCTTTCAGTGTGTAATTATTTCTCCCTTCAGAGCTCCAAGGCCACAATAGGCAAGTTATCTTTGTGAGACACATTTTCTTTGATAATGGTGTTGACAAAGATTTGGCAAACTATGCCTATGAGTTAAATTGAGACTCTCCCTGTTTTTCTACATATGCTTTATTGGAACACAGCCATGCCCATATGTTTATATGTTCTCTATGGTGCTTCTGGCACTATATTGGAACAGTTCAATAGTTGAGACAGAGACCTACAAAGGTTAAACTAATTGCTATTGGCTGGCCCATGACAAAAAAGAGGTGTTTATTCCTAGAAAAGACCTTGGTATCCCTGTTTTTTCAGGGTTCTTTATTGCCTTGTATAGCTTAAATTCAGATACAAAGCTGCTTTATTAAAAGACTCAAACGCAGAGCTTAAGCAAGATCATTTATTTCTCTTCACATGATAATCCAAGAACAGTCCAGAGCTGATGTTGCTGCTCAGTGGAGTCAGAGGCTCAAACTCCTGATAGCGTTGTTCTGCCAATCTGAGGGCAATGCCCTTGTCTGAATGGTGGAGTATATTTGCCTTCTGGCTCATGGGAAGAAGGAAAGGGTGAAAAACATCCTTTTTTCCTCTTTTTTTTTTCTTTTTAATTTTAGACAGGGTCTAAGTTGCCCGGTGTAGCCTCAAACTTGGGATCCTTCAGCCTCAATTTCCCAAGTAGCAGGGGTCACAGGATTTTGCTACCATGTTGGCCTCCTTTCCCTTTAAGAGTATGATCCAGAAGTTGCATACTTCACTTGTGCTCACATCACATTGGCTAGAACCTAGTCATAACTGTGAGTGGTCTGGGATGCCTTTGATTGGTGTTATGCACTCAGACAAATCTCCCAGTAACACAAGAGGATTTACTGGAAGGATAAAGGTTGCTTAGGCCTTGTGTTGTCTCCTAAACAGCCACTAAAACCTTTAAGTCTTTACTATTGGTGGCCACCAGTCTAAGTACCCTGCCTTCCTCATTATCATTTCATTTCAATTTACCTTTTCTTGCTAATTCAGCTGTGTGTTTAAAAGGTGTTTTAAAAGAATTACACTCATAATTTTCAGATGTTTTGTGGTAAGTCTGCATTTAAGGGTACCTGATCCAAACAAAAGGCCTTATTTTATGACTTAAAGTTCTATAGTGATACTTATTTTTTGTGGTTTCTATAGGTTTTGTTAAGAAAGAGTGACTCAAGTCATTATTTATGTCTCTATTGGTTAAACAGAGTATTGACCTAAAGAACGATAGTCCTTTCAGATAATTTAGCAAAAAAACAAAAACAAACCCAGTGTGTTGAGTATTTTTTAGTTCTGGACGCAGAAAGAATTCCGTCTGTTTGTATGTACACTGTTTTATTTCCAGTTGTTGAGAATTAGTGATTCTCTGCTTTTTAAATTCTCTGCTCTCTGAAAATAATGGATATAGTTAGTGGTCATCTATTATAAACTAACCAGGAGAGTTTGGCAAGTCATTCTTTCTTGGGTGAAAAGTAGTACTGTTTGCATTGTCCAAAATGGTAGCCACCAACCATATGTGGTTGCTGAGCACTTGAAATATGGCAAGTGCAACTAGGAGCCAGACTTCTACCTTTAATCAATTTAAATTTAAAACCAGATATTCAGTTCAAATATTAGACAACATTTAAGTGTGTTTGTTATAGAGCTTACATCTTCAATTATAAATTTTGTGAAATCTAAATGCAAATCAAGTAATTTCCAGGAAAATTTACCATTCAAGTTGAGAATTAGTTATAAAATTCACATTGGATTTCACAGAATTATGAAAAAAAATTCAAAACACTTGTTAATATGTTTACATTGATGTCATGTTGACAGGATACTATATCAGATTAAGTATTAAAATTAATTTCATGTGTTTTAATGTTTAAATTTAAAATTGTACAAGTGGATCACGTATTTCTGTTGGACATTACTGCTTTAGATGGTACTAATCATAGTCTTAAGACCTATGGTTTATGTACCTGAAAGAAAAATAAACTGTAGATATTAAATTTGTTTTTTTTAAAAAAAACTCAGAACAATAGTTAAAACAGAATCCAACTTGGAATCCCTGCTTTTGTTGTCTGTACCCTTGTTCATCAGAATCCTTAGTTATTTTTTCAAAATACGAATAAGATCATGTCAAGCCCATACTTATTGCTGCTCTTTATTGCAAACTCCTAGGCATAATATACAAGACCCCTCACTGTCTGGCCTTTACTTCTTTTGCCAACTCCTTCATCCTACATTCATACCAAGGCCATTTGGGAACACTGTACTCTTTGATATCACTTTGCAGTTTCATATTGCAGGTTCCTTCATTCTTTTTTCCCTTCCCTCCCCCTCTTTCCCTCTCTTTCTCTCTCTCTCTCAACATTCCCTCCTTTCTTTCTTTTTAACATGAGGTCTTGATATGGATTTTCCCACCTCAGGTTTCCAAGCACCTGGGATTGTAAAAGTGCACCACCATGTTTTCTTTTGTCTGAAATAAATGTTAAACCTTTCAGTACCATCTTTCCTTGTCCTCCCTCTCCTCCAGAAAAGTTAGCTTATACCTGCTTCACTCAGTTTTGGCTTTGGACCTTTTGGTACAGGCTTACCACATGATATTTTTTTTTAGTAGTATACTTGTCTCCCACTATGTTATTACATTAAACTGTGTAATCCCAGGAGCTTTGTCTTGACTTTATTTGGATTTGTTTTTGTATCACCAAAACTTAGCATCTAACTGAATTCTGTAAGTATTTATTAATTGGATAATTAATGCAATGGCAAAGAGGTTAATCCAGTGACCTCCTGCTGACCTTTCTCCACAAATGCGTTGGAATCAGGTTGCTGGGGTTAGAATCTCAGCTTCACCACTTGGTAGCTGTTTGACATTAGGCAGGTTATTTAACATCTTTGTGCCTCACTAGCAAAATTGAGATAATATCAAAATGAGTTAGCATATGTATGGTGTTTAATGTTGCTGTGCAAACTAAGCATGCAATAAATATTAACTTTTATTGTCATAATGCATTCTAAACTATTTTTCTCTTTCTCTCAGGCCACAAATCACAGGTTTTAACTGGATTTCGAAAACCTAGTGTTACAGAAACCAATGAAGTAGGAAGAAAAATCCAGTTCTGAACAGTCATTGAATCACCAAATATCTACTTTGCAAGGAACTTCTGACACTCATTTTGTGAATCTCATTGTTTAAGAAGAGTACTATAAGACTTAGAGTGAGTTTGGTCAAGCTGCTTAGAATTCAGGAAAGAAAACTTGACCTTGATATTTAAGTATCAAGTATTTAAGGATATGAACCTAATGGATCATATAACTAGATTCTGGGAGGGTTTAAAGAATTGAGAAGCAGACCACTAGTTCAGTATGTATAATGGATGGTGGAAAATTCACCAAGTATAGTGAATTCATAAAATAAAACTGACCAAGTAAAGTGAAATATTTGGTAACTTTAATTATGCAACTCACTCTTTTTAAAAACTTGAGATATAATTTGCATTTATAGTTCACCCATTTGAACTGTACAATTCAATGGTTTTTAGTGTATTCATAAAGTTGTTGAATATCACCACAGTCTAGTTTTAGAACATTTTTGTCACTACAAAACAAAACCCCTTACATGTTAGCAGTCACTCTTCATTTTTTACCACCACTACCCTAAGTCCTAGGCAACCATATATTTACTCTCTGCCTCTCCCTCTGTACATATCCTGGGTATTTCATATAACCATGACTGAATTATTTCAATTAGCATAATGATTTTAAAAGTCATCCTTGTGGCATGTGTCAAATAATATTCAGTTGTTATGGGTATTACACACCTATCCATTCATCAGTTGGTGAACATTTGTGTTTCCTGTTTTTGACTAGTATAAGTAACATTGCTCTGAACATTCATGTACAGGTTTTTGAGTGGACAAATGATTTCAGTTTTCTTTAGGTATACACCTTGGAGTAGAATTGCTAGGTCAAATGATGACTATATTTAACATTTTGAAGAACTGCCAGACTTTTCAGAAGTGACTACACCATTTTACATTCTTTTTTATTATTGTTATTTTTTTATTTATTCACTTATAGGTAATGCTGAGAATTGAACCCAGTGCCTCATACATGCTAGGCAAGTGCTCTACCACTGAGCTACAACCCTGACCTACCATTTTACATTCTTAGCAGCAATGTATGAGGTTTCCAATTTCTCTTTTTATTGGGGGTTTTTTGTTTTTGTTTTTGGTACCAGGGATTGAACTCAGGGCCACTCAATCACTAAGCCACATCCCCAGCCCTATTTTGTTTTATATAGAGATAGTGTCTCACTGAGTTGCTTAGCGCCTTGCTGTTGCTGAGGCTGGTTTTGAACTTGGGATTCTCCTGTCACAGCCTCCCTAAGTGCTGGGATCACAGGCTTGTGCCACCATGCCTGGCTGAATAATTGACATTAGGTCTGGGTAGATAGCTCAGAGGTAGAGTGCTTGCTCAATATTTAAGGACCTGGATTCAATTTCCAACACTAACAAAAACCAAACCAAAACCAACTATTCAGCTAACATGTGCACCAGCATTATATCTTTAAAAAGTGCACACCTTAATTAAAATACTTCATTGCTTAAAAATGCAAATGATCACCTGAAGCTTCAGAAAGTCATCTTTTTGTGCTGGTGGAGTATCTTGATGATGATGGCTGCTGACTGACTGGGGTTGCTGAAGAATGGGGAGGCTCTGGCAGTTTCCTAATAATAAAACATGAAGTTTACTGTATCCATTGACTCATCTTTTCATGAATGATTTCTCTGTAGCATGTGATGCTGTTTGATTGCATTTTACCCACAGTAGTTCTTTCAAAACTGGAGTCAGTTCTCTCAAACTCTAACACTGCTTTATCAACTAAGTTTATGTCATTTTCTAAATCCTTTAGGATCTTTTCAACAATGTTCACAGCATCTACACCAGGGGTGGTTTCCAGCTCAAGAAACTATTTTCTCATCCATAAGAAGCAACTCCTCATCCATTAAAGTTCTATCAAGAGATGGCAGCGATTCAGTCACATCTTTAGACTCCATCTCTAACTCCAATGCTATTTCCATTGCTTCTACAATCTTGAACCCCTCAAAACCATTTAATCAGCTTCTTCCAAACTCCTGTTAATATTGGTATTTTGACAGTCTCCCATGAATCATGAACATTCTTTTTTTTTAATATATTTTTTAGTTGTAGATGGACACAATGTCTTTATTTTATTGCTTTGTATGTGGTGCTGAGATTCGAACCCAGGGCCTCATGCATGCGAGGCAAGCGCTCTACTGCTGAGCTACAATCCCAGCTACAATCCCCATGAACATTCTTAATGGGATCTAGAATGCTGAATCCTTACAAGAAGGTTTTTGATTTATTTTGTCCAGATCCACCGGAGGAATCACCATCTATGAAGTGATAGCCTTACAAAATGTATTTCTTGAATAAGACTTGAAAGTTTAAATTACTCCTTGATCCATGTGGTGCAGAATGGATATTGTGTTAGCAGGTATGAAAACAACATTGATCTCATTGGGCATTTCCATCAGCTCTTGAGTGACCAGGTGCATTGTTAATCAACAGTATTTTGAAATAATAGTAGTTAAGTCAATTGGCTTAAAATATTCAGTTGTCTTTAAGCTTTGTTATTCATTTATAGAGCACAAGCATAGTAGGTTTAGTATCATAGGACTCAAGGGCCTAGGACTTTTGGAGAGCTAATTGAGCATTGGCTTCATCTTAAAGTCACTCGGGGCATTATCTCTAACAAGACACTCTGTGCTGTGAATCTTTGAAGCCAGGCACTGACTTCTCTCTAGCTATAAAAGTCGTAGATGGCATCATCTTCCAATAGAAACTGGACCAATCTACATTGAAAACTTGTAGTTTTGTGTGGCTACCTCTGTCAGTTCACCTTGCACTTTAATGCCATGGCTATTGCTTCTTTCCTCAAAGCTCATCGACCAATGTCTGCTGGCTTTATACTTTAGTTTGATATCTTCCTCACCTTTCTCAACCTTCATAGAATTGCGAGAACCTCGTCCTGGATTAGACTTTGGCTTAAGGGAATGATATAACTGGTTTGATCTTCTATACAGAGCAAAAACTTTCTCCATATCAGGGTTCTCTGCTCTTATTCATGTGTTCACTGGAGTAGCACTTTAGTTTCCTTCAAGAACTTTTTTTTGCATTCACAACTTGGATAACTCTTTGGTCCAGAAGTCCTAAATTTGGGCCTATCTCTGTTTTTGATATGTCTTTCTGTCTAAGCTTGATCATTTATAGCTTTTGTTTCAAAACGAAAGACATGCAACTCTTCATTTCACTTAGAGGCCATTATACAGTTATTAATTGGCCTAATTTCAATATTGTGCCTCAGGAAATTGGGAGATCTGAAAGGTTAATGGAGCAATAAGAACACAGCATTTATCAATTAAGTTAGCCATTTGATTTGGTCATGTTTTGTGATGCCTAAAACAATTACAGTGATAACATGAAATGTTACAGATCACAGATCACCATAACAAAAGTGGAAAGTTTGAAATATTGTGTGAATTACTGAAACATGACATAGAGCTGTTAGAAAAATAGCACTGACAGAGTGGATGCAGAGTTGCCGCAAACCTTCAATTTGTAAAAGCCATGATATTTGTGAAGTACGATAAAGCAAAGCACAATAAACACAAAGTATGCCTGTAACAGACAAGTAAAGAGTCTGTTCCTGCAATCCAGGTGAGAGATAAGGATGACATGGATCGGGCAAGGGCAGTGTACAGAAATTAGAGGAATCTCAACATACGGTGAAGGTGACATTGATAGGACTTTCTTACAAATGGGATGTAGGGTAAGAATAGAATCAAAAATGATTTTAAGAATTTTGGTCTCAGTATTGGGGAAAAATGGAGCTGGAATTGAAAAGGGAAGGACTGAAGGAGTCAGAATCATGGGTATAGTTAGACATTTTTAAGTGTGAGAGACACAAGTGGGCATACTGAATAGGCAGTTGGAAATATAAGTTCGCAGTTCAGAAGAGAGATTTAAGTGGTGATATAAACTTGGGCGTCCCAACAGGTCAGATGATCAACAGAGTGATTTAGAAAAGGAACAGAGTCTAAGGCTTTTCAATTTGAGGAAAACAGTAATGGGTAAGAAGCAGCAAGGAGACTTAGCACGTCCACTGAGACAGAAGGAGAAAAGATTAACTGTCAATAGAAAATCTGGTCATCTTATGAAGTATAGTTGGGTGGGAGTGCTGAGGAGGAAGCCTGACTGGAATGGAGGGAATCTAGCTATTATAATCTGTCTCAATCCATCCTATTGATGACAAACAAAAACAATGACTTGAAGGTTGTAAGAATTACAGAATGGGGACTGGGGCTGTAGCTCAGAGGTAGAGCGCTTGCCTCGCATGTATGAGTCACTAGGTTCGATCCTCAGCACCACATAAAAATCAATAAAGATATTGCATTCATTTACAACTAAAAAAAAATTTTAAAAAAATTACAGAATGGGAGGCAGATTGGGGTAAGAAGTCAAAACATTTTTTTCCTCTTAGTTTTTCACCTCAGTGCCTCACTGGTACAATCTGGTTGACTAAAATTCCCATAGAAACTTTTCAGTTTCTGTCCAGAGGACTGGGTAAAGGAGCCCTTGTGAACTAGAAAGTATGTGTGTGTGTGAGAAGGACCCAATGACGGAAAATTAGAGAGGGAAATTTAATAATTTTGTATATGAACCTGCATAAGTCTCATATTAACCAAACTCTGCATTATGCAGTAGCAAACAGAAATGAACCTAGACAATGGATTCTTTTTTAGATTAATTTTTTAATTTATTCTAATTAGTTATGACAGTAGAATGCACCTTGACACATCATACATAAATGGAGTATAATTTCTCATTCTTCTGGTTGTACATGATGTAGAATCACACCAGTTGTGTAGTCATATATGTACATAGGGTAATAATGTCTGATTTATTCTCTTTCCTATCCCTATACCTCCTCCCCTCCCTTCATTCCCTCTACCTAATCCAAAGGAAACAATAATACGAAGAGAGAGCCTAGAGAATGGAAGAAAATCTTTACCACATGCACCTCAGATAGAGCATTAATCTCCAGGATATATAAAGAACTCAAAAAACTTAACACCATTAAAAACAAATAACCCAATCAATAAATGGGCTAGACAATGGATTCTTAGTTAAGTTTTACCAGACCTTGAATGAAGAGCTAAATATTCCTCAAATATTCCATAAAATAGAAGAGGAAGAAACACTGACAAATTCATTCTATGACGCCAGTATCACCCTGATACCAAAACCAGACAAAGACATCAAGGAAAGAAAATTTCAGGCCAATATCCTTAGTGAACATAGAAAAAAATTATAAGAAAATATGGGCAACCTGCATACTGAAACACATTAAAAAGATAGTGCACCATGATTAAGCGGGTTTCATTCAAGGGATGCAAGTTTGGTTCAACATATGGAAATCAATAAATGTAATTAATTACATAGAGTTAAGAACAAGAATCACATGATTATCTTTTTTTTTTTTTTTTTTTTTTTTTTGGTACCAGGGATTGAACTCAGGGGCACTCGACCACTGAGCCACATCCCCAGCCCTATTTTGTGTTTTATGTAGAGACAGGGTCTCACTGAGTTGCTTAGCGCCTTGCCATTGCTGAGGCTGGCTTTGAACTCGCGATTCTCCTGTCTCAGCCTCCCAAAGTGCTGGGATTACAAGCGTGAACCACCACGCCCAGCTCATGATTATCTTAATAGATATAGAAAAACTCTTTGACAAAGTACAGCAACATTCACATTTAAAACACTAGAGAGAGATGGAACTTACCTCAACATTGTGAAGGCTATATATGAGAAACCCAACATCAACAATCATATTGAATGGGGGGGGGATTTTCTCAAAAAATAAGGATGTCCATTCTCACTACTCCTGTTCAACATAGTTCTTGAAATCCTAGCCAGAGCTATAAAGCAAGAGAAGGAAATTAAAGGGATACAAATAGGAAAAGAAGAAGTCAAATTATCCTTGTTGATGACATGATCTTATATTTAGAAGACCCAAAAAACTCCACCAGAAAACTTCTAGAGCTGATGAACAAATTTAGGAAAGTAGCAGGATACAAGTTCAACATACATAAATCAATCAATTTCTTATATTCCAATAATGAATCTGCTGAAAAAGAAATTAAGAAAATAATCCCATTCACAATAACCTCAAAAATAAATACTTTGGGATTAAGCTAACAAAGTAGGTGAAGGACCTCTACAAAATCTATAGAACACTAAAGAAAGAAGATCTTAGAAAATGGAAGGATTACCCCCAAACACACTCATGTCCTTGGATAGGCAGAATTAATATTGTCAGAATGGCCATTCTACCAAAAGCAATATATAGATTGGATGCAAGCCCCATCAAAATACCAATGACATTCATGGACTAGAAAGTGCAAAATTCATTTGGAAAAATAAAAAGACCCAGAATAGCCAAAATAATACTTTCTGAGCAAAAAGAGTGATTCTGGAGGCATCACAATACCAGACCTCAAATTATATTACAAAACTATAGTAACAAAAAGAGCATAGTACTGGCACCAAAGCAGATGTGAAGATGAATGGAATAGAATAGAAGACATAGAGACTAACCCACATATTCAGTTATCTGATACTAGACAAAGGTGCCAAAAAACACACTGGAGAAAAGATAGCCTTTATAACAAAGGGTGCTGGGAAAAGTGGATATTCATATGAAGATGAATGAAACTTGACTACTATCTCTTACACTGCACATAAGTCAACTCAAAGTGGATCAAAAACCTAGGAATTATACAGAAACTACAACGGCTAGAAGAAAATGTAAGCCCAACACTCCAACATATTTTATTTCACATAGTCAATTCAACAGGAATCAACTTCCTTAAAAAGACTCCTAAATGCAAGAAATAAAACCAAAAATCAATAGGTAGAATGACAACAAATTAAAAAGCTGCTACACAGCAAGGGAAACAAGAACATGAAGAGAGAATCTACAGAATAGAAGATCTTTGCCACCTCCTCAGAGCATTAATATTTAGAATATTTAAACTCAAAAACACCAAAACAAACATCCCAATTAATAAATGGGCAAAAGAACTAAAGAGACATTTCTCAAAGAAGAAATGCTATCAATCAACAAATATATTTAAAAAATGTTCAACATCTCTAGCAATTAGAGAAATGCAAATCAAAACTACTTTAAGATTTCATCTCCAGTGAGAATGGCAATTATCAAGAATATAAGCAACAGTAATTGTTGGTGAGGATGTGGAGAAAAAGGTACATCATACATTGCTGGTGAGACTGCAAATTGGTACAACCACTCTGGAAAGCAGTATGGAGAGCCCTCAGAAAACTTGGAATAGAACCACCATTTGACCCAGCTATCCCACTCAGTTTATATCCACTCCTTGGTTTAGCAAAATAGCAGGATAGATATGCAAGTTTGGTTCAAAAAATGGAACCAAAAAAATGGAAATCAAAAAATGCAATTAACCACTTAGAGTTAAGAACAAGAATCACATGATTATCTTAATAAATGTATGAAAACTATTTGACAAAGTACAGCATTAAAATCAGCATGTCACAGTGATATAGCCACATTAATGTTTATAGCAGCTCAACTCACAATAGCTAAACTATAGGACCAACCTAGATGCCCTTCAACAGATGAATGAATAAAGAAAATGTATATATACACAATGGAATATTATTCAGCCCTAAAAAAGAATGAAATTATGGCATTTGCCAGTAAATGGATGGAGCTGGTGACTATCATGCTAAGCAAAATAAGCCTATCCCAAAAAACCAAAGACTGAATGTTTTTTCTAATAAGCAGATGCTAATTCACAATAAGGGCAGGAGGGTGATAGGGAAGAATAGAGTTACTTTAGATTAGGTAGAGAGGAGTGAAGTGAGGGAAGAGGGTATGGGAGGAGAAAGTATAGTAATGAATCAGACATTATTATCCTATGTATATATATGACTACGTGACCAGTGAGATTCTACATCATGTACAACCATTCAAGTGAAAAATTATACTCCATTTATGTTGATGTATCATAGTGTATTCTATTGTCATGTATAACTAATTAAATTTAAAAAGAAAAATCTTTTAAAAAAACTATTATCTTTTAAATGCTCAGGTATGGCTATGTTTGGGTTATAACTTTTTTGGCTAAGTGTTTAAGACTAAGCTAGTCAAATTGACCTTGTTCCTATCTACTGTGAAAAGTCAGCTGAGTTTCCTCAGATGTCACTCTTGGGAACTTGTGAGCAGCCTCTCAACTCCCCTTGTTTGTTCCATCTGGCATGATGGGTTAGGGTCTTGTTGACCATGTGGCTTCCCTTGGAAGCATCAGAGACATTTTCCTCTCTAATGACCTTCCTCCTCGCAGCAGGTGTGCTGGTCAGCTTTCTGTTCTCTAGGGTCTCATTGATCCTTCTCATTGGGAGGTCATGTGGCCCAGAGTTGCAAAGCCCTTAAAGAAGTCATCTTGTTCCCTGGGTTTAAGCTCATCTCAGAAGGCAAGAGCCAAATACTGGCTATTTTCTTCTTAGCACTTTTGCTTCCTTAACTTTAGTCTCTACGTTTTGGTTTTAAATATCCAGCAATCCTGGGCTGGACTTGTGGCTCAGTGGTGGACCACTTGCCTCGCATGTGTGGGGCACTGGGTTCAATCCTCAGCACCACATAAAATAAACAAAGGTACTGTGTTCATCTACAACTAAAAAATATTTTAAAAAAATATATGGCAAACTAATTTCACCAGTTTTAAAGCAGGAGTACTGGGTTTTAACTTTAGTGTCTATAACTCTACAGTCATTTATCCCTTTCATTTAATTGGGGTCAAGATTAGAAGTGAAAGTTAGCCTTATATCCTGTCTGTTCTATGGGAGATGGCCTGTTATCTTAAATTAATTCAGGTTGTTATACTAGAAGTTGTACTTTTGTAAGGCACTAGCAGACCATAGTTATAAAGTTTACAGGAAAAATACAAAATGAAATTAACAAGAGTAGTAACATATTTAGTTCATATAATAGCTATGAATCAAGAAACATATATTTTTTTGTACCAGAGATTTAACCCAGGGGCATTTCACCACTAAGCCATATCCCCAGCCTTTTTATTTTTTATTTTGAGACAAGGTTTTGCTAAGTTGCTCATGTCCTCACTAAGTTGCTCAGGGCCTCGCTAAGTTGCTGAGGCTGAACTTGCAACCTCCTGTGTCAGCCTCCCAAGCCACTGGGATTACAAGCATATGCCACCATACCTGGCAAGAAACCTAATTTTTAAAATCTCAAACCTTTACTTTAAACTTTGTTTTGAAGAACACCAGCTTGGTAAAATGTTCCTCTAAACCTTATATTTGAAAGATTTACATGCTTGGAAGACATGAATACATCTAGTATACAAGGAAGCCAGTAACAGAACCACAATTACATCAATGTTCTTATATTAACCAAGTTTAGCTTTTAAAGAAGAATTCAGACTCTGTAGTGTAGTGTAATACTCTAAAATAGACAGTTGTCTAATCAGGGTTGTACAAACCATAATTCCTTTAAGACTAGTTTCTGTAAATAATAAAACTTAGCAGACACAAGAAATTATCTTGATAGATAATTTTAATTCCTTAAAATTAATGTTTTAAGGAATCTTTGTTACTTCAACATATAGAAGATTAATCTTTGGTTTATATGAGTACATTAATATTTGACTTTTGGGAAAAACCTTCAATAACTGTAACTAATTGTGCTAATTATAGCCATTTTAGTTACACACAAACTTTCTTGAGATTTATCCTCCACAAACTATGAAACTTACTTAGACATTCTACAACTTTTTACTTTATCACACAAAAGACATTCTCATCCAGAACATTTCTTTTTCCTTCTACTTTCCATACTAAAATATATTCCCATACCTAGAACCTTCTTATATCTCTTTCATAGCTGTTGACCCTTTTTAAAATTTACATTCTGAAAAAATTCTTATAAAATTTCTGAGTTTAGACAAGTTACTTCATTTTAATAAGATGAAATACTTTGTATAGTATTTGAATTGAAACCCAACTGAAACCTCTTATACTCTTTGTGTATAGAATTACCCTGATAGAATTTTAACTATTAGTAACCTTGTTTTTAGTGGAGACAGAGAAACAAAGTCGTCTCAAACTTTTTCCATTTACCAACTTATGAAAACACATTTAATGTTTAAATATATTACCTTATGGAATTTAAGAAGTGAAGAGTACTTGGTTTTTATTTAGCAGTTGATTTTTTTAGCACTTTAACTTTGCAAATTAGTCATGTCTGCTCTAACAAACACATTTATGAAGGTTAATTCCATTTATGTTAAATATAATTTACTCATTTTTAACTGTAAAGACCAAGATATTAGACAGGTATAGTTCACAGTATTAGCCATCTCTTCCCTGTTGAAGAAAAATCCTAGAAGCAATGGATATAACATTCTAGGTATTTTATAGAAACCAACACTCTATTAATAGTCTGACCACCTAGAAAAACTTGTGAGTTAGTAATTTTAAAGACAGATATACTTTCCTATTTTGGGGGGGTGCAGAGACCCGGGATTGAACTCAGGAGCACTTGGCCACTGAGCCACATCTCCTATCCCATTTTGTACTTTATTTAGAGACAGGGTCTTATTGAGTTGCTTAGCACCTTGCTTTTGCTGAGGCTGGCTTTGAACTCATGATCCTCTTACCTCAGCCTCCCGAGCCACTGGGTTACAGGTTTGCCACCATGCCTGGCTGCTCTCATCTTTTACTTAATTTAGGTTAAACTTTTTAAACTTTTTTTTTTTTTTTTTTGGTACTAGAGATTGAACTTGGGAGTACTCAACCACTGAGCCACATCCCCAGCCCTATTTTGTGTTTTATGTAGAGACAGGATCTCAGTGAGTTGCTTAGCACCTCACCATTGCTGAGGCTGGCTTTGAACTCACAATTCTCCTGTCTCAGCCTCCCTAAGTGCTGGGATTATAGGCGTGCGCCACTGCGCCCAGCCTGAACTTTTTTTAAAGTCACATGAACAAAAAGGTATTTGGATTCATTTCTTTTAAATTTTATGAGTGCTCATTTATATGTCAATTTTGATACCATGTACATGATATATGACCACAAGCACATATGTAGACACAACAGTAGAACACACAGGTGTGCACACATACATACAACAGACAGGAAACAAAGATCTTGTAGTTTTTTGTAGGTAGATCTCCACAGGTAGGACTGCTGTGACCCGCACAGCATCAACAAAGCTTCCCAAGTAGGGGCAACAAGAGATCGAGAACAACACAGAGACAAAGAAAACACAGAGATATTTTTAAGCAAAGCTGAGGCTAGGTGGGACACTTCCTCCGAGGGAGTAACAGCAACCCAAAACTAGCTCTGCAAGTTTATCATATAGGGTCTCATAATCACGAAGTTTAACTACAGGGGTATTGTAAATTGTACAGGTCTTTTGAGTTATTAAGAGGCTCTAGAAACATTTTTGTAACTAGCCTGCTGTTACAGCATTAGGAACATCCTGAAACTATCTTGCTATATCCAGAAAACCCACTGTACTGGAATTTCTGATAACTATTAGTGTCAGAGCTGGGGTATCAAAGCTATTCACATCCTTGCAAGGAATGTTTCCCAGGCTTGGCTTTTGCTTACGCCACAGGATCAGCCAATAACTGGAGCTCATCCACTCTCCACACAATGCTACAGAATGTCTATTAAAACCTCTGTTAGATTTAATCCATCAGAAATCAAAATAAGGCCTATCAGACTTTTACATTATGACTTAAATATACAGTAGGCCTGCACTGTTGGAAATGTTAGGTGTAAAGTCTGACAGAGATGGTGGACACTGAAATCAAAGGTTCAGGTGGCTTCTTGTCCTTAATGGCTATCAGATTTATTTCCAACATCACCATGTCTATGTCCTTAAGATTTGTGACAGGAGATTTTTCCAATGTATTTGAGAGCTGCCTTTGAAAAATTGGCCTCTGAACAAAGAGTGTAAAAAACTCTATAGTTAAATAAAATAATACGGATCAGAAAAATATATTAATTTAGGTGCACAGAGTCAAATGTGAATTCAACATAAAATCATGAGCACAAAAATAGAGAAATTTAGGGCTGGGGTTGTAGCTCAGTGGCTGAGCACTTGATAGCATGTGTGAGGCACTGGGTTTGATCCTCAACAATACATAAAAAATAAATAAATAAAATAAAGGTATTCATCTACAACTAAAAAAATTTTTTTTAAATACAGAAATTTAGAAAAACAAAAACAAAACTCCAGAGTTCTAAAAAAATGATATGGCCATAAATCATGCAGAACCTCTTCATCAGATCGGAGTGCACTTTTGGGTCAGATTAGACCCAGTCCAGATATTGAAAGAAAATGAGAGTCCTGAAATCTTTCGGTAAAGATTCTCAAGGTAAAAAAGACTTGTATATATGAAATCATTCTATTTTTCCTCCCTGTGCTGTAGTGTTTAAGGAGGAACTTGTTAAGAAAGCAGGTGGTAGAGTGCGAGAGCACAGAAGATAACCAGCCATTTAGGTCCTACAGCAGCTTGAATACAAAAGAGACATCTTATTTATTTATTTATTTTCCCCCTTTGGTCTCAAATTGGTTTTGGATAACTGCCTCTGTAGCTTACATTTCAGATGCAAACCTTGGAGAGACAGAGATCTGGCAGAAGGCTAACAAGTAAGGAAAGTGGCTGTTTTGAGCATGAGAGGCAAAGCCTCATGCATAGGGCATTTTAACCAATTTTTTATTTTGTGAAATCAGTTTCTTAAGCTGTGGTGTTATTGTTTACGTTTCCTCCAGAAACCATTTTCCATTCCTCTAGTTGGCAATGAGACTAGGTTTGGATGCATACAATTATCAGGCATCTCCTTCTTTTATAAATGGTTATGTTATTTCCCAGGCCTGGCAGCAGAAGAAAATGAGGTTTTTTTTGAGCATCTGTGGGTCAAACTTATCCCAATTTTTCAATACTCCTGTTAGTGGGGGACCTGGCATAACTGTAGAGAATGAAGCTCCCACCTGAATCCATTTTGTTAGGGTCATTTCCCTAGATGCGCTTCTGACGGCCAGCAAACCCATCTTTCACTACCTGGTTCTGCTGGATTTATTGCTTCCTCACCAGGGACAACAAATAAGGTCCCTGTTTGTCGAATGACAAAGACCCTGTAGGATCAGACTCAATGGCATGACTCTTCTCCTACCATTATTAAACTTCCAAATGTGATGACCCATGGGGGAAAAAACGACCTATGGTGGGGTATATTTCTCTGCTCTCTGGGATAAAGGAATATTCAGAGGATAAGGAGGACATCTAGTGGTTGTTAGATGTTTAATGTCCTTTTCTTGGAGGAGTGAATTGAAAATGACTCCTTTTTTGCAGCCAAGGGAACTGATGGAGCGCAGAAACAACAATGGGGAGAATCCCTACAGACTTGTAAGGACTTAATATATGAATGAAGGGAACATAAGCATTTCCTTACAAACCATTCAATGTACAATGTCCCTGTCTCAACAGCTAGAGTGTAGAGTCTGATGAGGGAGGGGAGGGGAGTGCTTGGGAGGAGCGAGCATGGGAGAATGCAACTTGTCTCATACAGAAGTGTATGTCACTGGAGTGTTCTCCAGCACCACTTGATCAACATGTCACACAAGATATCTTATTAGGGCTGTCAGGAGAGGTGGTCTAAGGAGAAACCTTTGAGATTCACTGGGGAGTCACCCTGGACAGAATGTTACAGTTGTTTTAACACTTTGTTCATCTCTCCGTGCATCTCAAGGCAAACTGGGAATAGGGACACAGTATACTGATGCCAGACATGCTCTGAGCCTGGATAGGACAGTGAAAAATGGCTTTGGCAAAACCCAACATGAATAGGGAAGAACGAAGGAACTTTGGTTTGTGTAGAGGGGAATCAGGGGAGAGGTGTGGTTCTGGGGATGGGAAGGACAGTAGAATGAGACAGACATTATTATCCTATATACATGTATGATTACACTAGTGGAGTGACTCTGAACCACATACAGCCAGAGAAATGAGAAGTTGTGCTCCATTTGTGTACTATATGTCAAACTGCATTCTACTGTAAACTAAATAAATGGGAAAAAAAATGCCTGACCTGCAGTACATGTAATTAGGAGCTTCCAAGACTGTCAATGCCCTCAACCAAGTCTTGTAGCATGACAACTTGCACTAAATGCTTTTAATTAGCTGACATGTGCCCATTATTGTCCTCCAGAAAGAAATACACAGGAAGGTGCACCTCAGAAAGATGTGAGGTGTGGAAGAGCTTACGTGGGTAATGATCCTGGCTGAGCCCCAAGCGTACATCTATCTTGAAAATCAGGATTGGGTCCTCATTCCCCTTGTGTTGAAGATTAAACACACAAGAAATGCAAGGCAAGAACATAAAAGTAAATTTTATTTAAGAGAGAGAGAGAGAGAGAGAGAGAGAGGCCTTCAGAAAGGAGGACACCCAGAACTGGTGCCTGTGGGAGTGGAAGTGTCTTGCCCCCCTACATATTTTAGGTTTCATTTCTTCTCATGCCTACATGACAAAAAGGCAGGAAAAGAGCCTTCTAGAAGGTGATTGTGTTGGAAAGTTCTATCCTTCCCCTCCCCCTCACAGAGGTGTTAGCAATCAGTTCCTTTTCTTTGATTATCAGCTATCTATCTTATGCTCCTGACTCAGTTGGGAAAGTGAAAGGATAAAAGGATGGAAGGATGGAAAATTGGGAGGATGGGAGGTATTTAGAGAAGTGTGTGATACATATAATAAATTGTAACTGTATACTTCAGGGGTCTTACAGCGTATAAATACCATATTTTCATATACTGAAAAACTTGCATCTAAAATTCCCATGCATTTAACTAATTTTAATACTGTACATGGAATATTGTCTCTTGTAGGATAGAAAAATTACACACATTGTTTCACACGTGTTTTGTTTGGGCAGAGAAAAACACTGCAAATGCATTCTGCCCCAAACCTGCCACTTTATGTTACGTTGCAAAGCATTAATCCTTAAAAAAAAGATTAAACGAAAACACCCAACTAAAATTGTTAAGAACTGAAATTTCATATCTCTGCTCCCCAAATAAGGAAGAGCTGTTGGGTGAGGAGGCTGCATTGCACATGGTGGAGCCCCCGGCCGCTGCTGCAGGTAGGACCACTCTGCCCACTGGCCCAGATCTCACTTCCCTGCTCATGGGATTATGGAGATAAAGCCATAGAACACTCTAGAGTCTCCAATAAGGTGTCTTCTCCAAACCACCCTCCCCACACACTTCAGGGAGGGGCATGAAGACCAGGAAAAGGATTCCTTCTGGCTAAAGCGACCAGCTCAAAGTGAATCAAGTCTACACTGGCTCAAGGGGAGAGTCTTCATCCATACTACATCAGGGGGAGCAAGTCCCCATCTACATTGGCTTAAGGCAAGTGAGCTCCCATCTGCACTGGCTCAAAGTGAGTGAATATATACAGTGAGCAGAGGAGGGGACACAGTGGCCCAGGCCTTGGAGAGGATGGCTGCTGAGCTCCAGACCTCACCCTGTGGTCTTCCTCTTTAAAAAACAAAACAAAAAAACAAAACAAAACCTGCCTTTTTTTTTCTTTAATCTTTGAAACATCAATTTTATTATATAATTTGTGAAAAAAAAGGAACTTAAGAATAAATTTCTCCCAAAGCATGGGAGAAAGGACAAAGAGCAGGATGGGGGAAGTGTTCCAGGGAAAAAAGTCTGTAGGATGTAACCTCTCAGGTAGGGACAGAGGAGACTTGGTAGAGGCAGATGCGCTGCTGCCTTGAATCCATGCAGAGAAGCCTGAACCAGCTGGCACACACCATCATGTCAGCCTCCACAGGCATCAGGGTCTTCTAGCTGTCTGTCAGTTCTCTCTGTCTGGGCTTGACATTTCCACTGGAGTCACTGTGTTTCTGGACACTGACAGAAGCAGGGTATGTAGCACAGATGTCACATGCATTTGGCGATCCTCCTCCTCAGCCTCTTCCAACCCTGCTATAATGGTGAGACTGCCCTGAGGAGGTACCTAGGGAAGATGAGCTGCTGGGCACAGATTCATGCAGGGAGGCTAGGCTGGGAGGGGGGGTGTCCACGAGGAGGAAGCGGAGATGGATGGCGGGCAGGCTGGCACTTATTAGCAGCCTTCTGCTGGGACTCCTTGGCCTCCTCAGGCTGCTGCTGTTCACAGGGCAAAGGAAGGGCAGGCTCACTGCAACACTTCTTGGGGGTGAACACTGGGAGAATCCGCAGGGCCTGTCCCCTGGGTTCTCTGGTGCTCGAGAATGAGGCAGGTAGCCATTGTGTTGTCAAATCTTCAACTGGCCACAGACACCCAGGTATTATAGTGGTGCTAACCTACATTGATGATGGTTTTCATAATTGTGGGATCTGGGAGTTTGGGGAGTGCCTCACTGGAAGGACTGGGTGAAGCTTCCTTGCCCTGGATCAGCCATGGGTGCCCCACTCCCTGCTTTATGGTGGGCCTCTGCATGGGGTCCACGGTCAGCATCCCACTGATCAGGCTCTGTGTGCCCTTGGAAACATATGTCATATGTTTGGAGCAATGTCATACGTTCCCTTCATGATCAGCATCTTCACCTGCTTATTGCTGGTTGACACAAATGGGCATCTCCTTGTGAGCACGGAATAGAAAACGACCCCCAGGATCCAGACGTCTGCCAGGGGGCCCTCGTATTCCTTACTGTGGATGACTTCAGGGGCAACATATAAAAGAGTCCCTTAGAACCTCTTCAGCTTCTGTCCAGCTGTGAGTTTGGTGCTCAGGTCAAAGTCGATGAATTTGACATTGCTGCTGGCATCCACCACCACGTTCTCTGGCTTCAGGTCTAGGCGCACGATACCCTGCTTGTGTCAGTACTGCACAGCGCGCACAATCTGCCTGAACAGTCTGCAGGCCTCCTCCTGCATGCCATCGGGTTCTGGAATGAGGTCCCATAGCTCTCCCCAACCTGCAAGCTCCATGATATGGTAGATATATTCGATGGTCTCAGTGACCTAGAAGAGCTGGATCATGTTTTGGTGGTCCAAGGCCACCATCATCTCCAGTTCAGAGAGGAAGGGAAAGTTCCAGTCCTCTTTGGCCAAGACCTTCACCACAACCTCTGTCCCAGTGAAGAGAGGGCAGGCAAGCTTCACCTGGGCAAAGCCCCCTTCCTCAATGTCCTGCTGGACCATATAATGGTCTGTGAAGGCGGGCTTATAGCAGGAGTCCTGCGCCTGCTACAATACACTGCTCTGACTACTCTCACCGCTAAACCACATCCTAAACCAGAACAAAGATGCTAGCTAAAAAATAAAAAATAAACCAAATCAAAACAAAACCCCAAAAACAAGAGCAAAAAAGAAAACAAAACAAAACCCAAATCAAAGAACCAATATCTCACTCATGAGCTTTGGGGGACCACCATAACACCTTGCCATTTTAAAATTAGCTGTATCCCATACGCATATTTCCCTAAACATTTCATTTTGCTTGTTTTTTAGCCTTATAAAAACGGTATATTATATATAGTCTTTTACATATTACTTATAGTCTCAATCAATATTATATTTTCAATATTTACCCATGTTGTTGTGTATGTATAGCTCATTGATTTTCACTGCCATGTAATCATCCATTATGTGAATACTTAACTATCGCTTTTCCGGAAGATAGGCACTGGTGATTCTATATTGTTTTCTATTAAGGACAAATAGTTGTTATGGACATTTTTGTATGTGTTTCCTGATGCATCACATAAGAGGTTCCCTTGGGAAATGTTTTTTGAACCCATGGGTCACAATTCATAAGTAAGTCATGAAAATAGAGTCAGTAAAAGGCATATAGACATAACGGAAGCAGAGGAGGTAGAAGAGGTAGAGGAGGGAGGGAGGGGGAGGGAGGTTTCAACCAGACCGGGCATCTTTTAGTAATCACCAGAGTGGTGAACAGAGGGAAAGATAACAGACACTGTAGAGTTCCCTAGGCCTTTTTGAAAACATGGAACTGTTTATTTAGCTGCATACTGGAAATCCACAAGTAGGACATTAAAGGAATGGATACTATTCCGAAAGGAAGAATATGTCACATGTTACTGTGGAAAAACTGCGAAGAATCTAGAATGTCAAAACACCAGGCTGCCGAACCTGTCAGATCAAGAAGCTGTTTGCCAAGAGAATTAATGTCCAATGGGAACTGTCATGAACTGAGAAAGCTTGCTGAAACACGAAGAAAAATGATGGGAGCAAAATGGAAGTCAAGAAAGAAAGGTACCCCATAATTATAATTATATATCCACTTACAAATATTAACTCATACTAATCCTACAAATATTTGAGTTTCACTGTGACATTTTCATACATGCATATATCATATTTTAATCATAACCACCCTTCCTACTACCCACTCTTGCCCTTCCCTGTCTCCCCTCCCCCCAGTTCCTTTGCCCTTCCTTAGTAGTTTTTCTTCTATTTTCAATTCATCTCTTCTTTCTGTGTTTTTTAGTTTCCACATATGAGATAAAACATGAAAATACCAACCTTTCTGTATCTGACTTATTTTACTTAGCATGATGACCTCCAGTTTCATCTATTTTCCTGCAAATGACATGATTTCATTCTTCTTTATGGCTGATTAATATTCCATGGTTATATGTGCCACATCCTTCTTATCCATTCATATGTTGAGAGGTACCTACGCCAACTCCATAACTTAGCTATTGTGAATTGGGTCACAATAAAGAGGTATGCAGGTATCTCTTTTGTATGCTATTTTAGTCAGCTTTGTATTATTGTGACTAAAAGACCTGACAAGAACATGACATGAACGTAAGAAGGAAAAGTTTGTTTTGTCTCACAGTTTCAGAGGTTTAGTCCATGGTCTGACAACACCATAGCTCTACATCTGAGGTGAAGCAGAACATCCTGATGGAAGGATGTGGCAGAGGAGAGCCGCTCAGTTCACGACAGCCAGGAAGCAAAGAGAGCGAGCTCTGTTTACCAGGGACAAAAAAATAACCCCGCAAAGGCACACCCCTTCCTTCAGCCAAACTACCTGCTTACAGTTAACACCCAGTTATTCTACATCAATGGATTCATCTACTGATTAGGCCACAAGTCTCACGATCTAATCATTTCACCTCTGAACATTGTTGCGTTTGTCTCGCATATAAGACACCTCATATCCAAACCATGACAATGACTTCATTTCCTTTGAATGTGGAGTGGTGTAGGTGGATCATATAGTTTTCTAAGGAACCCCCATACTGTTTTCCATAGTGGCTCCCTAATTTACATCATAGCCAATAGTAAATAAAGATTTCTTTTTCTCCAAATCCTCACCAATATTTTTTTTATAATAGCCATTCTGACTGGAATGAGGTAGAATTTGAATGTAGTGTTGATTTGCATTTCCCTGTAGCTGAAGATGTTCAGCATTTTTTTCATATATTTGTTGGACATTTGAACTTCTTTCGAAAGCTGTCTGTTCAAGTCATGTGACCATTTTTGATCAGATTATTCTTTTGATGTTAAGTTTTTAGAGTTCTTTACATATTCTAGATATTTATTCTCTGTTAGATGAATAATTAGCAAAGATTTTCTTCTCTTCTGTAGGTTGCTCTTTGTTCTGTTCCTGGGCTATGCAGAAGCTTTTTGGTTTGATAAAATCCTATTTGTCAATCCTTGCTTTTATTTCCTGAGCTATTAGAGACCTATTCAGGACATCTTTACGTGTGCCTATATCTTGAAGTGTTTCCCTTTACATTCTACTAATTTCAAAGTTGTAGAACTTACATTAAGGTCTTTGATCAATTTTTACTTTATTTTTGTACAGGACGAGAGATGGAGATCTAGTTTCAGTCTTCTATGTTCAGTTATCTAGTTTTGCCAGCCCTCTTTGCTGAAGAGGTTATCCTTTCTCCAATGTACGTTTTTGGTACCTTTATTGAGAATCTGATGACTGCGGATGCATTGGGTTTATTTCTGCCTATCCTATCCTATCCTATCCTATCCTATCCTATCCTATCCTATCCTATCCTATCCTATCCTATCCTATCCTCTCTTATCCTATTCTATCCTGTGTCTGTTTTTATGCCAGTGCCATCCTGATTGTGTTGCTATAGCTCTGTAGTTTTTTGTTGTTGTTGTTCCATTTTGTTTTTGCAGTATTGGGAATTGAACCCAGGGGTGCTCTCTACCTTGTCCTTTTTATTTTTAATTTTGAGACAGGATGTTGATAAGTTGCAGAGCTTAGCCTTAAACTTGTCTTTCTTCTGTATTGCTGGGATTTCAGGAATGTGCCACTACACCTCGCAAAAGTAGTATATTTTGAAAGTAGGTATTGGGATACCTCCAGAATTACTCTTCTTGTTCAGGTCTACTTGGGGTCTTTTCTGACTCCAAATGAATTTTAGGTT
Organism: Geosciurus inauris; assembly: GCA_004024805.1. Taxonomy (NCBI): domain Eukaryota; kingdom Metazoa; phylum Chordata; class Mammalia; order Rodentia; family Sciuridae; genus Geosciurus; species Geosciurus inauris. The sequence continues at coordinate 25,392 of PVHX01022920.1, forward strand.
TTTTTTTTTTTCTGGTTCTGTAGAGAATTTCATTGGTATTTTGATGGGGATTGCATTGAATCCGTAGATTGCTTTTGGTAGTATAGCAATGTATATAGCCTCACTAAATTGCTGAGGCTGGCCTCAAACTTACAATCTTCCCATCTTAGTCTCCCAGATTATTAGGATTATAGGCCTGCACCACCATACCTGGCTCTTTAGGGTTTCCTAAGAATAGAATCATATCATCTCCAAACAGTGACAATTTGACTTCTTCCTTTCCTATTTGTATCCCTTTAATTACTTTCTCTTGCCTGATTGCTCTAAAATTTACTATACTGAATAAGAGCGGTAAGAGTGGGGACTGGGGTAGTGGCTCAGTGGTAGAACACTCATCTAGCATGTGTGAAGCACTGGGTTCAGTTCTCAGCACTACATATAAATAATTAAATAAAGATCCATCAATGACTAAAAGAATATTTTAAAACAAAAGAGTGGTAAGAGTGAAGACTCTTGTCTCCTTCCTGATTTTAGAGGAAATTCTTTGCATTTTTCTCCATTCTGTATGATGTTGGCTATGGGTTTTTTGTATATATCCTTTTTAATGTTCTATATCTAGTTTCTTCAGGACTTTTTGAAAACATTTTTATTTTTTTTAACAAGCAGAATGCATTTCAATTCAGAGTACATATATGGAGCACAATTTTTCATTTCTCTGGTTGTACACAATGTAAAGTCACACCATTTGTGTCTTCATACATGTACCTAGGGTAATGATGTCCATGTCATTTCACCATATTTACTACCCCCATACCCCCTTCCATCCCCTTCCTCCTCTTTGCCCTATCCAAAATTCCTCCATTTCTCCCATGCTCCCCCTCCCCCTTATGTATCAGCATCCACTAATCAGAAAGAGCATTCAGCCTTTGTTTTGGGGGGAATGGCTTAGTTCACTTAGCATGATATTCTCTACCTCCATCCGTTTACCTGCAAATGCCATGATTTTATTCTCTTTTAATGTTGAGCAATATTCCATGGTGTATATATACCACAGTTTCTTTATCTATTCATTTACTTAAGAGTATCTAGGTTGCTTCCACAGTTTAGCAATTGTGAATTGTGCTGCTACACACATTGAAGTCACTGTAGTAAGTTGTTTTTAAGTCCTTTGGGTGTAGACCGTGGAGTGGGATAGCTGGGTCAAATCGTGGTTCCATTCCAAGTTTTCCAAGGAATCTCCATACTGCTTTCCAGATTGGTTTCACCAATTTGCATTCCCACCAGCAATGTATGAGCGTGCCTTTTCCCCTCACATCCTCACCAACACTTATTGTTACTTGTATTCTTGATAACT
>PVHX01022921.1:0-27028 GCA_004024805.1 Geosciurus inauris
GATCATATCCTTTTAAATCAATATTTTTGTATTATAGTAACTACCCTATTTATACAATTGTATAAAATCTCCTATATGAGTGCATAGAATCATTTACCAAGGAAACATGATATATTTTGCTTCACATTGTATATTTCCTTTTATTCATTTTCTAGTACATAAAGGAAAACACCCTAGGACTAAAGTAAACTACAGTGATTATAATATTGGATTACAAAAGGTTATGTATGATCATATAATGTGTACATATTATATATGCATGCATAGTATATATACATATTTAATATATATGAACATGTTAAAGTGTCTATTCTTAATATGCATATAATAATGTATATGTGATTAGCAAAGTATACATGGGTTGTTTCAATTGGAAATATGTCTGAAAATTCTCATTTTTATTTACCAAAAATTTCTAATGTATTGAAGCAGATTTTCACTGGAACTCAAATTTTCTAAAACTAAAGTTAAAAATAGATCCATAATGCTTTAGAAGGCTTTTATATATATTAGCTTAAGAATTATTTTAGCTGGGCACAGTAGTGAACACCTGTAATCCCAGTGGCTAAGGAGGCTGAGGCAGGAGGATCACAAGTTAAAAGCCAGTCTTAACAAAAGCAAGGTATTAAGCAACTCAGAGAGACCCTGTCTCTAAATAAAATACAAATAAAATACACAGTAGTATAGGGCTGGGTAAAGTACAGGATACAAAACCAATACTCACAAATCAAATGCATTGCTACACATCAGTGACAAATCCTCTGAAAGAGAAATTAGGAAAACTACCACATTCACAATAGCCTCAAAATAAAATAAAATAAAATAAAATACATGAAAATCAATCTAACAAGAGAGGTGAAAGACCTGTAAAATTAAAACTACAGGACACTAAAAGAAATTGAAGAAGACCTTAGAAGATGGAAAGATCTCCCATGCTCTTGGATAGGCAGAGTCAATATTGTCAAAATGGCCATACTACCCAAAGTGCTATACAGATTCAATTTGATTCCAATTAAAATCCCAATGTCATTCCTTATAGAAGTAGAAAAGCAATCATGAAATTTATTTGGAAGAATAAGAGACTTAGAATAGCCAAAGCAATTCTTAGCAAGAAGAGTGAAGCAGGAGGAATCACAATACCAGACCTTAAACTATACTGAAAAGCTATAGTAACAAAGACAGCATGGTATTGGCATGAAAATAGACATATACACCAATGGCACAGAATAGAAGACATAGAGACAAACCCATGTAAATACAGTTATCTCATACTAGGCAAAGGCACCAAAAACACATTTGAGAAAAGATAGCCTCTTCAACAAATGGTGCTGGGAAAACTGGAAATCTATATGCAGTAAAATGAAACTAAATCCCTTTCTCTCACTGTGCACAAAACTTAACTTAAAGTGAATCAAGGACCTACCAGAGATCCTGTACCTAATAGAGAAAAAGTAGGCCTAAACCTTCATCACTGGGATTAGGGCCTACCTTCCTTAAGAACGCTTCTAAAGCACAAGAAATAAAATTAAGAATAAATAAATGGAATGGATTCAAACTAAAAAGCTTTTTCTCCATAAAAAATACAATCAATGATGAAAAAGCCCACATTTTGGGAGCAAATTTCTGCCACATGCACATCAGATAGAGCACTGATTTCCAGGATATATAAAGAACTCAATAAACTTAACACCAAAAATTCAAACAACCCAATCAATAAATGGGCTAAGGAGATGAACAGACACTTCTCAGAAAAAGGTATACAATTGATTGACAAATATACAAAAAAATGTTCAACATCTCTAGTAATTAGAGAAATGTAAATCAAAACTAAGATTTTATCTCATGCCAGTCAGAATGGGAATTATCAAGAATATAAACAATAATAAGTGTTGGCGAGTATGTGGAGTTAAAGGCACACTCTTACATTGCTGGTGAGACTGCAAATTGGTGCAACCACGGAAAGCAATATGGAGATTCCTTAGAAAACTTGAAATGGAACCACTATTTGACCCAGCTATCCCACTCCTTCATCTATACCCCAAAAGACTTAAAAACAGTTTACTGCAGTGATGCAGCCACTTCAATGTTCATAGCAGCTCAATTCACAATAGCTAAACTGTGGAAGCAACCTAAACGCCATTCAACAGATAAATGGACAAAGAAACTGTGGTATATATAAACAATGGATTATTACTCAGCATTAAAAGAGAATAAAATTATGTCATTTGCAGGTAAATGGATGGAGTTGTAGAATATCATACTTCCAAAAATATCAATCCCAAAAAAACAAAGGCAGAATGTTTGCTCTGATAAGTGGATGCTAATCCATAATGGGGCAGGGCATGAGATGAGTGGAGGAACTTTGGATGGGGCAAAGAGGAAGGGGTGAGAGGGCATGGGGGTAGGAAAGATGGTGGTATGAGATGGACATCATTACCCTAGGTACATGTATGAACAAATCATGTAACTCTACTTGATATACAATCAGAGAAGTAAAAACTCTGCTCCATTTGTGTAAAATGAATCAAAAATCTTTCTGCTGTCATGTATAACTTATTAGAACTAATAAAAAAATACACAAATAAAAAAATAGGGCTGCGCATGTATGGTCAAGTGCCCCTGAGTTCAATCCCCAGTACCCCCTTCAAAAAAAAGAATTATCATTTTAATAAAATTATAAGTAAATATATACTTCCAATGATAAAGCTCAAGAACATGTTAATTCTTGATTTTACTACTTTATTTATAGATCACAAGATAATTCCTAGATCATAACTACCAAGTTTACAAAAAATCATTTATCAATAAATGTGATATAAATAAACCAAATTTATGAATATAGGTTATAAAAGAGAGGGAAAAGTATGTTACTTTGAAAAGTAATTTTAAAAACTTTTAAAAATACCCTATTGATATGCCCTAATTCCAAATTTAATATTTATTGAGCCAACATATATGAACATTAATATAAAATGTATTTATAAAGCATTGGTTTTAATGAATATGTTTAAATCATATTTATTTCTTCATTTTAGAGCAGCCTTGATTTTTCTTTCATAAAATCATTCATCTAATAATGCTATGATATCACACATTCATACAGGTTTATTTTAATTAAACTGTAAGAAGTTCTGTAATCATCATTTTGCAAGTAATTTATACCTACCAAAACCACATATTTTATATGTAACAGAGAAAGAAAAGTTTGTCCCATACCACTATAGCCACTTCAAATCCTAGGATTCATGAAAGGATTTTATTTAGATTATTTTAATGGATTGGCCCCAAAGTTTTCCGGCTGATATACTCCAGGCATCCCCTTCAAATGTTAATTACTAGTCACTTTTTAAAATGCCTTAAAATGAGTCTTTAGGTCATGTTACAAATATAGCTAAACAAAAATTTTTATTTGCCTCATTTGAATGAACATTAAAAAATTACATTTTAAAACATTTTGTGAGTGAAAATCTATAACTTTGATTCAAATAAGATGTATCTTCCTAAACTTCTCTTGCAATAAGTTTGGTCAAGTATAGTTGGAACATCAGCCTCAAGAGGAAATTTTACATATCTTACTTTTTAATAATATCCCATGAACAATTTAGTTATGGAAACAAGCTGACAACTATAAAGCAATAAATCTATAATCCTAACAACAATTAGAAATCATTAAGGCAGATACACCCTTTGTAGATAATTTTGTCATAGTTGTTAAGTTTTGTAATTGAATGTCCATATTGGTTGTAATTATTTGCCTTGCATGTAGAAACATCAAGAAAATAATATTTAGTAATTCTTTATTCATGCTTAATTTTATACTAAGCACTGAAAATGAAACCCAAAGTAATGAATTTCAAACAGTTGTTTTAAGCTTTGTACTAGTTATATAAAAATTAAATCATTAAATTACTTGTTATATTATCAAAAATTAATCAAAACAGTTAGCTGATTGGTTCCAAGATGGTGGCCTAGATGAACGTGGCATTTCTAGTCTCTCTAGGACTGGAGTTTAAAGTACTGGAAACACTGTTTCTCAGCAAGTTTTTAGAGGACACCCCACAGCAGCCTCCTTATAGGAACTCCACTCATGTGCCCGCAGGTTCGCCAGGCCTCAGCATTTGCACAGGACCCCAGCCACACTCTAGAATGCAGGACTCGGACCAATCACCCATGCAAAACCGGCTCCTGTACAGGATCCCTGGCTGCGAGGCCCACACATCCCACAGGACCTTGGGTTGCCCACACACACAGAACCCCTAGCCATTGCTCTCATGCAGGACCCCTGGCTGCTGCTCTTGTATGGATCTCCATCTACCAGGGTAGAACCTCCCTGTTCACCTATACCTGGGAACATGGGCCAAAATCTGGAGATAAACATTTACTTCTGCACAGCACATCACAGAGCTACATCTCCAAAATGACCACCCAGGCCAGCTCTTCACCTTATCTCTGAAGCAGACAGTTTCTTTGTGAGATTCCTGCTTCACCATCTTTGACCTGAGTAGGCAGATACCAGTAAGCAACAGACAACTCCACCTACTGGAAGGGAAGGGAAACAATCCTATTTATTGACATTGAGACATTTTATTTTTTTCCTTTTTCTCTTTCCTTCCTTTCTTTTTCTTCTTTTCTCTCTCTCTCTCACTCTTTTCCCATCCTCACATACCCAACATTTGTGAAACCAAGTATTTTTTTATGCATTAGGCTACTGTGGACCAAGATATCTGATTAGTATACTACAGCTGTATTATATAGTCTCATACTTCCATCTTTACATGTTTTATTTTTCTTAATTTTTATGTCTCCTCATTATTTGTACTCTATTTCCATCCTACTTACTAGTCTTCTCCAAATCTCTTTCTCTCTTTTCTACTAATATCCAACTTCTTTTGGATTCCTCTTTCATGCTTTCTAAGATCTGATAACTATATCCTCACTTCCTACCTCCCTAACATCCTACACCCCACCCCTGATTCTTTCTAGCCCACCAACAGAAACTGTAGACTCTTGTGTAAACCGATTGTTTATATACTAGATGCTAATTGAACTCATAATTTCTGTATATTGTGACAAACACATAAATGTATTTACAAGATATTAGGAGCTACTTGGTTTAAAACTATATATTGTTTGTATTGAGGATCTGTCAATATTGGTCTCCCCTTAAAGGAGAGGTATTGGAATTCTGTACAGAATATGTAAGCCTGTAGGATAAAAACTGTAACATCTTAGATAAGTAGTGCTAGAAGGGAAGACACACAAACAACATGAAAAACCAAGGGAAGAAAGTCCTTCAAACAAACCAAGACACTACATTATTAGAATCCATCGTCAGCACAGCAGAAGAAATGTCAGAGAAGGAGTTCAGGAGGTATACTTAATTAAAATGTTCTGTGACTTAAAGAATGATATAAGAGAGCAAACCCAGGCAGCAAAAGATCATATTGATAAAGGCAACAGGAAGCAAAGATTACTTCAATAAGGAGATAGAGATTCTGAAATAGAACTAAACAGAAATCCTTGGAATGAAAACAATAATAAGTCAAATTTAAAACTCAATAGAGAGTATCATCAACAGATTAGATCACTTGGAAGACAGAACCTCAAACAATGAAGACAGAATATTTAATCTTGAAAATAGAGTTGAATACACATTGAAGACAGTAAGAAACCATGAACAGAATATTCAAGAATTATGGGATAACATGAAAAGACCAAATTTAAGAATTATTGGGATAGAGGAAGGCATAGAATTTCAAACCAAAGGAATGAACAATCTATTCAATGAAATAATATCAGAAAATTATTCAAACATAAAGAATGAATTGAATAATCAAATACAAAAGGCTTACAGTACACCAAACGTACAAAATAACAACATATCTACACCAAGGCACATCATAATAAAAATGCCTAGCATTCGGAATAAGGAGAGAATCTTAAAAGCCACAAGAGAAAGGAATCAGATTACATATAGGGGGAAACCAATTAAAATCTCTGCAGACTCCTCAACCCAGACCCTTAAAGCTAGAAGAGCTTGGAACAACATATACCAAGCTCTGAAAGACAATGGATGCCAACCAAGAATCTTATATCTAGCAAAATTAAAGTTTTAGATTTGATGATGAAATAAAAACTCTCCAAGACAAACAAAAATTAAAAGAATTTACAGCAAGAATGCCTGCACTACAGAATATTCTTGGAAAAATATTCCATGAGTAGGAAATGAAAAACAACAATGAAAACCTGCAAAGGGAGGAATTGCACTAAAGGAAAGGCCAATCAAAGGAGAAACCCAGTCAAGTTAAAAACTAAGAATAAACCAAAATGTTGGGAATACAAACCATGTATCAATAATAACACTGAATGTCAAAGGCCTAAACTCAGCAATTAAAAGACATAGAATGGAAGACTGAAATTTAAAGAAAGACTCAACAATATGCTGCCTCCAAGAGACTCATCTCATAGAAAGAGACACTCACAGATTGAAGGTGAAAGGATGGGAAAAAAATCTATCACTTACATGGACTGTGTAAACAAGCAGGGGTTCCCATCCTCATATCAGATAAAGTGGACTTCAAACCAAAGTTAGTGAAAAGGGATAAAGAAGGTCATTTCATACTGCTTAAGGGAATAATACATCAACAAGACATAACAATCTTAAATATCTATGTCCCAAACAATGGGGCAGCCATGTATGTCAAACGAACCCTTCTCAAATTCAAGAATCAAATAGACCACAACACAATAGTACTAGGTGACTTAAACATACCTCTCTCACCACTGAATAGACCTTTCAAACAAAAACTAAAGAATCTACAAGACTCAATAGAACAATCAATGGTCTAGACTTAATGGACATATATAGAATATTCCATCCTTCAGCAGGCAAATACACTTTATTCTCAGCAGCATATGGATCCTTCTCCAAAATAGATCATATGCTATGCCACAAAGCAAGTCTTAGTAAATACAAAAAAATAGAGATACTACCCTGCATTCTATCTGACCATAATGGAATGAAACTAGAAATTAATGACAGTTTTAAAAAAAGAAGCCATAAAAAAAAGAAAATATGCTATTGAATGATGCATGGGTAACAGAAGACATCAGGGTGGAGATGAAAAAAATTCATAGAGGTAAATGAGAACTCTGATACAACATATCAGAATCTCTGGGACACTATGAAGACAGTGTTAAGAGGAAAGTTCATTGCATTAAGCTCATTTATCCAAAGAAGAAAAAGTCAACAAATCAATGACTTGACACTACCTCTCAAATCCCTAGAAAAAGAGGAACAAAGCAACAAAAAAAGAAGTAAAATATAGAAAATAATTAGAATCAGGGCTGAAATAAATGAAATTGAAACAAAGAAAACAATTCAAAACATTGACAAAACAAAAAGCTGGTTCTTTGAAAAAATAAATAAAATTGACAAATCCCTAGCCACCCTAACAAAAAGAAGGAAAGAGAAAACTCAAATTACTAAAATTTGTGATTAGAAAGGAAATGTTACAACAGACCCTGCTGAAATACAGAGGATAATTAGAAACTATTTTGAAAATTTATACTCCTGTAAAATAGAAAAGCCAGAAGACACCAACAAATTTCTAGAGACATACGACCTATCCAAACTGAACCAGAAGGACATTCACGACTTAAACAGATCAATAGCAAGCAAGGAAATAGAAGATGCCATCAAGACTTCCAAACAAGAAAACCCCTGTACCAGATAGATTCTCAGCCGAGTTCTACAAGACCTACAAAAAAGAACTAACTCCAATACTCCTCAAATTATTCCATGAAATAGACAAGGAGGAAACCCTTCCAAACTCATTCTATGAGGCTAGTATCACCCTGATACCAAAACCAGACAGAAACACATCAAAAAAGGAAAATTTCAGACCAATATCCCTGATGAATATAGATGCAAAAATTCTCAATAAAATTTTGGCAAATTATATACAGAAACACATTAAAAAAATAGTGCACTATGATCAAGTGGGGTTCATTCCAGGGATGCAAGGTTGGTTCAACATACAGAAATCAATTAATATAATCCATCACATCAATAGTTAACTTAAAGATAAGAATCACATGATTTTATCAATTGATGCAGAGAAAACATTTGACAAAATATAGCACCCTTTAATTTTTAAAACACTAGAAAAACTAGGGATAGTAGGAACATACCTCAACATTGTTAAAGCAATCTATGCTAAACCTAAGGCCAACATTATCCTAAATGGAGAAAAATTGGAAGAATTCCCTCTAAAAACTGGAACAAGACAGGGATGTCCTCTCTCACCATTCTTATTCAACATAGTCCTTGAAACTCTAGCCAAAGCAATTACACAGGTGAAAGAAATTAAAAGGATATGAATAGGAGAAGAACTCAAACTACCATTATTTGCAGATGACATGATGTTATACTTGGACGATACAAAAAAATACCACCAGAAAACTTCTAGAATTAATTAATAAATTCATCAAAATTATAGGTTATAAAATCAACACCCTTAAATCAAATGCATTTCTATACATCAGCAAAAAATCCTCTGAAAGAGAAATCAGGAAAAGTACTTCCTTCACAGTAGCCTCAAAGAAAATAAAATACTTGGGAATCAATCTAACAAGAGTGGTGAAAGACCTTAACAATGAAAACTGCAGGACACTAAAGAAAGAAATTGAAGAAGATCTTAGAAGATGGAAAGATCTCCCATGCTCTTGGATAAGCAGAGTCAATACTATTTAAATGGCCACACTACCCAAAGTGCTATACAGATTCAACACATCCCAATTAAAATCCCAACATCATTTCTTACAGAAATAGAAAAGGCAATCATAAAATTTATTTGGAAAAATAATAGCCAAAGCAATCATCAGTAAGAAGAGTGAAGCAGGAGGCATCACAATATCAGATAGACTATACTACAAAGCTATAGTAACAAAAATGCCATGGTACTGACACCAAAATAGACATGTAGACCAATGGTACAGAATAGAAGACACAGAGACTAACCCACATAAATACAATTATCTCATTCTAGACAAAGGTGCCAAATACATACACTGGAGAAAAGATAGCCTCTTCAACAAATGATACTGGGAAAATTGGAAATCCATATTTCTCTCATCATGCACAAAAATCAACTCAAAGTGGATCAAGGACCTAGGAATTAGACCAGAGACCCTACACTTAATAGAGGAAAATTAGGCCCAAATCTCCATCACATTGGATTAGGCCCCAACTTCCTTAACAAGACTCCTAAAGCACAAGAAATAAAAGCAATAATTAATAAATGGTATAGATTTAAACTAAAAGGCTTCTTCTTAGCAAAAGAAACAATCAATGAAGTGAACAGACAGCCTACATTCTGGGAGCAAATTTTTGCCATATGTACTTCAGCTAGAACCCTGATCTCCAGGATATACAAAAAACTCAAAAAACTTAACACTAAAAAAACAAAACAACCCAATCAACAAATGGGCTAAGGAGCTGATTAGAAACTTCTCAGAAGAAGATATACAATCAATAAACAAATATATAAAGAAATGTTCAACATCTCTAGCAATTAGAGAAATGCAAATCAAAACTACTCCAGGATTTCATCTCACCTCAGTCAGAAAGGCAATTGTCCAAAATACAAGCAACAATAAGTGCTGACAAGGATGTGGTGAAAAGGCACACTCAAACATTGCTGGTGGGACTGCAAACTGGTGCAACCAATCTGGAAAGCAGTATGGAGATTCCTTAAAAAACTTGGAATGGAACCACCATTTGACCTAGCTATCCCACTTCTCGGCCTATACCCTAAAGACTTAAAAACATCATAGTATATTAACACAGCCGCTTCAATGTTTATAGCGGCACAATTCACAATTGCTAAACTATGGAAGCAACCTAGATGCCCTTTAATAGATGAATGGATAAAGAAACTGTGGTATATATACACAATGGAATATTACTCAGCAATAAAAGAAAATAAAATTATGGCATTTACAGGTAAATGGATGGAATTGGAAAACATCATGCTAAGTGAAGTAAGGCAATCCCAAAAAACCAAAGGCCAAATGTTCTCTCTGATTATTGGATGCCAATACATAATGAGGATGGGATTGGGGAGCATGGAAGAAATGGAGGAATTTTGGATGGGACAGGGGGGACGTGGGGGAGAGAAGGAGGAATGGTAGTAGCAAAAATGGTGGAATAAGATGGACATCACTAACCTAGGTACATGTATGAAGACACGAGTGGTGTGACTCTGTCTTTTTTGCAACCAGAATAATGGAAAATTGAGCTCTATACATGTACTATGACTTGAAATGTATTAAAAATAAATAAATAAATGGATAAATAAAATACCTGATCAAAACAGTTGGATGGTTATAATGTAGAAAATTAGATGTTTCTTTTTCATTTTGTAAGAGAAATTAAAGTTACAGTATCCAGAAAAATATGCAACAAAAATAAAAATGCACTGTAAATTAATATAAAATACTTTCAAAACTAGATAGTACTTGATTTATCCATAGAAGTAGAGAATATGCCTACAATTTCCAAAAATATGATAAAACAACAAGATCTTTAATATATCTGATGCATGTTAATTATCTCCACAGGGGAAGTAATGCTTTTGATTAGCTAAAGTAAACAGTAGGTGATATGCAATTATAAGTGGTTCTTAGTGATAGCATTTTTCCTTTTTTAATAATAAGGATTTAAAATATAAACACATTGCTCTACCCACTCAAGAAAACATTCAAATGAGATTGCAGAATTCAGGTCATTTTAACTTTGCTACTAATTAATCTTGTTTTATATAACTTAACACTGGCTATCAGTAATGTGTACTTAATACATACTTTAGGTATTTTTAAAGGTATCTTAGAATTTAAAACAAGGTAACTTGAAATAAATTTTTGTACACAACTCTTATTAACGTAGGGACATTTATGTTGGAATTTCATAGTATAAAAGAAAACTTACATTTTGCCCTATAATGATGATACTCTCATGTTGACAATTACAGAGCAAAAGAGAATACATAAGATGTGGTACAGTTGAGGCAAAAGCTTATAAGTCACTTTGTGTATTTTGTGTATCTTTATATAACCTAAAGTTATTTTTCCCCAAAATAATGATTATACATTTCAATAAACATTTTAAATTCTATTACTACTTATAGGAATATAACCATCCTGTGATATAAGAATATTCATTATCCTCATCTTATCAATATATTTTCTTGTGCAAATGTCATCCACACTGTCATGTCAACTGATGCACCAGAAAGGGACTTCCTGATGCACAATGTATTATTAATTTTCCTCCCCTGTATGACTACAAGCACACATCTTTGGTGCAAAATCTTCCATATGCATTTACTGCAGCAAAACGAATACTTCTTTGGGAGGATCAAAGGGTTTGATTCACTTTGCCTTAGAGAAGTCATCTGCTGTTTTAATTTAAATTTCCTCCGCATCCTTCTCCTTGTCAATTTCCATTTTTCATAATGCATACTATTAACTTTCATAAATGGAAAGGTTTGCTTCTTCTGAACTTCTGCTATTGGGCATGGTACCCAGCTTGTACTTTTATATGGAGTCTTGCATTATTATAACTTTATCTTGTTTTTTTTTTTCTCATTGTACCAACTGAACCTCAGAAATGGGAAGGTTCTCTATAAAATCCATCAACTTTGCCTATCATCTGCTTCTCTCTCCTGTTGATTAGTTGTCATAATATTTCCCATAAGGGCTGTTTCTGCTATTTCTGACTCTTATAGACTGAATTTCTGAAGCATCATCTTGACTTTCACCCAAATATTCCAGCCCCCAATCCAGAGAAAGCACTAGGGAGTGCCTGATCAGTGTTCAATAAATGAACATATAAATATTTTAAAACTACTTGTTATATAGTTAATAACTGAATCACCTAAGCATTTTTTAATTTTAAAAAGATCATAAATAATTTTGACATTCTGAAATAAGATAAAATTAAAATTAGGAATATAAGAGATACAAAAGTAGAAGTTTGTTTTATGTTAAACTTTGGTTGGGAAAGAATAATGAATCAAGAACAGAGCTCTTTCACATATACACAGAAAGTTGAACCATCACCAGGAATGGTGGCACATGACAGCAACTCAGTAGGCTGAGGCAGGAGGTTCACAAGTTTGAGGCCAGTCTCAGCAATTTAGCAAAGCCCTAAGCAATTTAGCAAGACCCTGTCTCAATCTTCAGAACCAAAAAAAAAAAAAAAAGTTGAAATATCAAGCTAAATAAAAATGTAGTATTGATGATGTTGGTGGATAACTGATATGCTCAACAAAGACCTAAAATATTTGTAATCTGCTAGTCACTTAGCTGTTTTGGTTCTTAAATTTTACTTTTATTTTTAGGAACCTATATTACAACATAGATAAAAATGTTGAGCATATTTGTTCTCTATAGCTAACAGATGGAAATCTATTTGGATTTTACTAAGGTGGTCCACAGAAGTGAGAATTTTTTTTTCATTTGAAAAAAATTTGAATATGCATATTTTAATGTTCACTTTTTAAACAAGCATATTATATTTATTATCTAAGGATATTTCGGGGTAATGACCTGGTGTTCTGTTTGTAATAAAGCTCCTACATCAAAGATAGTACTAGACACATATGTTCATTTTTACAAATATGTTAAATTCCATTTTGGATATTAGAATGATAAAAGGAAATTCATCAACATTGTTTAAGATTCTAACAGGAAAAACAGGTTCTTACATGGGCATGCCTACCTGAATAAAACTCAAGATCAATGGAAATTTCTGCCTGATTTTCATTAAGAAAGTTGTATGGCAGATAGCAATAATAATAGCTCACATTTAAACACTTAATAAGTTTTTTTAATAATTTTTTAGCTGTAGATGGACACAATATCTCTATTTTATTAATTTGTTTTTATGTGGTGCTGAGAGTCGAACCCGGTGCCTCACGCATGCGAGGCAAGCGCTCTACCACTGAGCCACAACTCCAGTCCCACTTAATAAGATTTTTACTAAATTTTTAAAGGATCGTTTAGCTCCTTGCATTAACCTCTTTAAAAAAACTGTGATGGTAGTGTAATGGTGTCATTTTAAAATATTGCTTTTTTGTTCTTTTTTTTTTTTTTTGGCCAGTAAGGTTTTCCCTTTGTCCCCTTCCAGGTTCACTATGATCCACCTGCCTTTACAGCTTCTACCAGTCCCCTTTGTCAGTTTATACTATTGTATGGGATAACATTTATGTTTTATAGCTTCAAATCTGCATTTTTCAACACCATTTTTGTCCATTTCCATTGTTCATGTGTATCTCAGATCAGTAGCTTTTAGTCTAGAACAACAGAATGCTGGAGGGAGGGAAGAAAGAAAAGGAAAACAACTAAATTGAATTTGAATCAAAAGAGCTGCCAAACTGACACTTCTATTACTGCACAAATTGCACAGATTAATCTTATGGTTACATCCACACTATTTATACCAGAATGAAATTTCCAGTCAAGGCATTCACAGTTCTGTGAAGCCAGCACCTCGAGTGGCCAAAATGATTAGGGACTTGTGTGTTGATATATTCTCATCCATCTATAAAACAAATACTAAACTCCTTAACTTCCTAATTTATTTTCCCTGCCACTTTCTTGAATAATGACTAATACCACCATGCATCCTAACACAGACCTTATACTTACATATATAAGCCCCCACAGACCCGTCTATCTAAGTGCCCTGTTTTTAAGAAAGCACAATCAAGAAATACACAATCAAGAAATGTATCAGGGCTGTTTAAGGGCTACATGAAATCACTTCTCTCAAGATAATTAGGGACCTCAGCTATATATATGTATAGTATGGTTTATACATTATTATCATTGAGTCTGACTGGTTCACTTTAAAATTTTTACTAAAATCTAACTTTATGTTAGAGGACATTAACAATATCTTTCCTTCAAAGTTTCCCAATGACAAGGCATGTTTACCTGTGGAATAAAGTGCAAGGTATTTTATACTCTGCTAATAAAAATACTATGGATATTCAGCAGAAACTAGAAATTTTTTCATACATGAGGTTGTATGAAGTTATAATGATTTAAGCTTTCAAAGTTAAATAAATTTTTTCCTTCTCTGTCTTTTCCCACTTTTTTCTTTTAGTATACAATGCGTAAATCTCATTTATCTCTTATAATGCAGGGAATTGTTTCCTAAATTATCTAGATGTGGTAAAGTAATAAATACTAAATAACAGTAGATATTATTTAGACATTAAATTATTCAATAAAGTATAGCATTTATTTTATGATTCTGATAGATAAGAAAAGAAAAGCATAATTAGGTAACACATTCTGGTGAGCTTTCAGAAATACTGTGTATAATAACAACATGTTATACTTAATAAACCAATATTTGCTTTAAGGCCAAACATAGCACCATTATGGGACCAACTACTTCATATATACATATCCACTTATCACTATGTGGGCTGCAGTCTAGAAAATTTACCACAAAAATTTCAGCTAAAACAAAAATACAGTGCTTTTGATATCAGATATCCAAAACAGACGGATTACTATTTTAAGTCTTAGGTTTAAAGCACAGATGTCCTTTCCTTGTGCTAGAATCAAAGCAGCACAGCCCTCCTCCACACCTCTAGGAAATGGTGTTAGCCTTGCAACCAGAGATGACAGGGTTGCTGATGGAATGAGGACAGAAGTACCAACAGAAAGTCATTTTTCCATTTGCCCTCACTGTTCTGTTTTGCTTCTCTTTCTCTCTTTTCATTTAATGTTACCTTCTTTTTTCCTCCCAACGAATCTTCCTGCAAATATCTCTCTCATATCTCAGAGCTTTATATGCCTCATTTTTTATTTTTAGGAAAGTGCTACAGCATATTTTACTTTTGCAAGAAAAACCCAGGAGTTGTGTGGGCTCTTACATAAGACTATCATTATCTGATCTCATTGGATACAGGATAAAAAGCAACAAAACAACAAAACCACTCAGAGAGATAAAGAGATAAATGCCCTGAGGATACTAGCAACAAAAGTCACTAGTCATACTAGTATAATATAACTCTATTCGGGAGGGTTTCCTTTTAAATCAGCAGATATAATTTGTAATCTGTGGGTCAAACTAACAAGTTAGGACAACAGAAGGTCTATAAATAAGGTAAACTGATAATAAGAAATCCAAGGCTCACAAAATCCAGAACAGTCTGAAACATGTATATCTTTATCCTGAAGTCCAGCATTTAACAATGTCATAATTCCTACATCCCTCTTTCAAGTTTTCAAAATACTATTATTTCCTAAACCATTACTGATGAATTTTAAAAATTGCCTGTTTGTCAAAATAGTACATATTCACTGACCAAAAAAATTGAAGTATAGGGAAAGGTGTAAAAAACTTTCACTCAAAAATATAATAGGAAATTATTATTGTTAATACTTTGTATATTTTACATGTTTTAAAATTTTTATTTTTTGAAGAATTTCTTGCCATATTTAAAATTTAAATCTTACCTTGTATTTTATTGATGGTACAAGTTACTTTTATAATAACTTCTTTGGAGAACTATAAGTGCTTTCTTCTATTTCATTGCTATTTTGTTCATATCATTTAATGAGCATCCCTTTTAAATATTGGTTAGATTGATAAATGGTCTTTAGCTTATTATATTTAGAAAAATATATTAAATGTTAAAATATCTATGGCATATATTGTATTACAGGTCAGTAATGAATGCTAGGGTGCTGCTTATATCCCCCAACCCCAGCCCTGAGGATTAATGTATTGGTTCCCTCAGGTGCTGGGAGTATCCCCTGCCTCCAGTTCAAAGATGCATCTTTCCTGGAACTGCATCAGCCTAAGAAAGCTGCTGCATTTGAGGAATAACTCAATTTCTGATCCACAGTTTCTATAAAGCCCCAGCCTACTTCTTTCCATTCACAGCTCTGAGGCCATCCCTACTACACATCTCCCCACAGGACTCTATCACAACCTTTCCTCTATCAGATCTTGCTTTCAGTCCCTCTATTCCAGGACCTCACCTGGTATAGAGAGAGGACCTCACTCTGCCAATTTCTTAAAGGCCAATCTCCATTTTAGGGCATATTTATGAGGACCTGGACCCATAACATGAGTTATTGCAATTTTTATATATCTGGCCTAAAAATTGATTCCAAGGCAGCAACTATATTAACCTGACTTATAGAAAATAATTCATTAATTTGTGAGCTGCAATTCAATTAATGATTATTTATCTCATACCCAAATTTCCTTGGACTAAAGTATGTATTTCTTATTGGTTTGCAGCACTGCAAATAAAAGGGGAATAAATATTAATTTGTGATGGTGCTATATCATGTGAATCTGGACGCTTATCTATTTAACATTCTTTGCCTTTTGAGACTATTAAATACAATAGTGTTTCCATATATATTACATAGTCATGTTATAATAGTGGTAGAAAGCACTACATACATCTGTTGTTTGTTTAACTGCAGGTAAAATGCTTAAAAGATCCAGAAGTTGGGAAGATAAATCTTTTTTTTTAAAATTAAGAAGGAAAATTTTTTTTTAAAGTTTTGAGTATGTCAAATTACAGAGGAACTATTCTTTACAGGTGTAGAAATGTATCTAAAGAAATTAGCAGAACAAGAGGATTCATATTGCAATGTCAGTAATCCAATCACACAGATAGTCAAAAACCAGCATGAGCTAGGGGAATGGCGTTGAAAAAACAATGCAAAGTATTTTCTTAATAATTTTGACACAAGATGAAATAAAAGGAAGAATAAAAAGAAACCCAAATGGCTCAGAGACATAGTTTTGTGGGGTTTTTTTTTCTGTTATAAACATGAAAGAAATATAATCTACAAAGAAAATTTATACTGAATTGATATCATTACCAAGTCAAATCCAATATACTCCAAGGACAAAGGGTAGAAAAACAGTCACTAGAAAAGCTTTAAAAAACTTCTTCACAGCAAAGGAAACTATCAAGAACATGAAGAGAGAGCCTACATAATGGGAGAAAATCTTTGCCACCTGCTCCTCAATGTGTTAATATCCAGGTTATACAAAGAACTCAAAAAAACTTAATATATATACACACAAAAACCAAATAATCCAATCAATAAATAGGCAAAGGAACTAAACAGACACTGCTCAATAGAAGAAATATGAATGGTCAACAAATACATGAAAAAATGTTCAACATGTACAGCAATTTGGGAAATGCCAATTAAAACTACACTGAGATTTCATCTCACTCCTATCAAAATGGCAAATATCAAGAATATAAGTAACAATAATTGTCAGTGAGAATGTTGGGAAAAAGGTACACTCATATTGCTGGTGGGACTGCAAATTGGTGCAACTACTCTGGAAAGTAGTATGGAGATTCCTCAAAAAACTAGGAATGGAAACACTATTTAACTCAGTTGTCCCACTCCTCAGGATTAACCAAAGGATTTATATTATAATGATGCATCAAAATTTATAGCAGTAAAATTCATAATAGCTAAGCTATGGAGCCAACCTAGCAGCCCTTCAGCAGATGAATGGATAAAGAAAATGTGGTATATATACACATGGAGTATTACTCAGCCATAAAGAAGAATGACTTTATGACATTTGCCAGTAAATGGATGGAACTGGAAACTATCATGCTAAGTGAAGTAAGCCAGTCCCAAAAAACAAAAGGTCAAATGTTTTCTCTGATATGTGGAAGCTAATCCAGAATAAGAAGGAAGCATATAAAAAAGAAGTTCAATGGACTAGACAGAGAGGAATGAAGGGAAGGGGGATGGAAATGGAAAGGTAGTAGAATGAAACTGTCATAATTTTCCTACATACACATATGAATATACCACAGTGAATCTCACTATCTCATACATCCACAAGAAATTAATTAAGAAAAAATAACTATGGGTAAATGGCAGAAAGATCAGTAGATAACAGGGAAGAGAAGAGAGATACAGAGAGGGGAGTAGAAGGACAGGTACTGGGGACTGAATTAGAAAAATATACATTGCATGATTTTATAATTATTTCAAAATGGATTCTACTCTCATATACAACTAAAAAAAACCAATAAATTTTTTTTAAAAAAAGCGCAAGCTTAAAAGGAAAAAGAAAATGCCTGTGCAGAGTTCTGTCCAAAGTGAGCTCACTTTTGAGGGTGGTAATTCTCATAGGGGTATTATACTAAACTGCACCTATTAGTGGCTTTAGCACCAATAAGAAAGTAGAACGATTTCTTTTGTAGTGTTTCCAGAATGGCTGAAGAGAGTGTTTCATAAATTTCTGCCTCTGGCAACACACCATAGCTTGACACAAAAATTCTCTCTTTTAGCTTTTATAAAGAATTTTTTTTTCCATTTAAGAAACCCAGGCAAGATGCAATCCTGATTACAAGTTGTGCATGAAATATCAATTTATCCATTTATGTGCATACATTTACTAACATTCCAAAAATGCTTTATTCTTGCCAGTTATTCCCCCACCTAGAACATGTGCTTTATTTTAGCACCAGTTGCTGAATTTTAAATGGACAGGTGAGCATTATATGGTGAAGCCATCTCAGCTCCAATCTCCATGGCAGTCCAATTTCACATTGTCTTTGGTAAAGAAACTTGGACAATTTTATTTATTAATCATAGTGTATAAAGTTATGCATTATCAAACTAAATAAATTTAGAAACAAATTTCAAAGAAAAAAAAAAAGAAAAGCTTTAAAGGAGTACCTTATACTTTCTAACAATTCTGGTTCTAAGTAATAAAGATGTTATATTTTACTCAGTATTACAGTTATAGAGTAATTGTAAATTTCAGAATTTAAATTCCAGTATCTCTATGATAAACAGATTTTATTGTGAATTCTTGCTTAAAAAAATAAGTCAAATAAAGTCTGAGAGACTACCCTTTAGGTTCAATGACCATAATAAATGTTTCTAACTGTACTCTTAAATCTTACTGGTCACCTAAGAACAATGTATTATACTACTCAAAAATAGGATTGGTTAAGTGTGTAAAAATAGCTCAAACACTTCTTACCAGTCTTAAAAGAACCACTCAAAATCCCTGTCTTACAGATCCATGCCATAAATAATGTTTATAAAAGTTCAGTCTAAATATTTGCCCTCAAACTTAATTAAGTTGTGTTATTCCAAATCAATATTATTAGAAAACAGAGTCAGAATTGGAAGAGGATAAAAGTAGATGTAAATATTACATTAGTCTCGAAAAAGGGTTTTGATTGTTATTCAAAGGATACATTAAAATGAGAGAAATTATCCTTTAGAGATTGACCATAAAAGCATATTTTATCTGAATTGATTTTTCTCATACAATGGGATAGTAAAGCATTTAAAGACACAGAAATATTTCCCTCCTCCTCAATATAAACCTTACTTTTTTCTTAATACTGATATGACAATATTCAAAAACACTTTTAGAAGAAACTTGATATATGCTTATATGTTCTTAGAGAACTACTTTTTTGAACTTATCTGATAATAAGTGAGTTGAACTTTAGATACTATAGACAAGAAATTAATTCATTAAGCAATCTTTATGGTAATTTTTACTTGATTTTTTTAAAGAGTATGATATAGAAGCACAGGGCAAATATATTTGTTATATGATAAATTAAAGATCCATCTGCAGAAAGTATTGGACTATTATAAGCTTTAATATACTCACTAGTATTATGTAGCTTATAAGTAGATAACTCAATCTAGCTAATAAGTAGGTTAAGAAATATACTCCTGGTTTTCAAAAGCATGGGTAGTCACTATCAATAGGATGTCTTACAGCAAAAATAAAAATAGTTAAGTTATATTACTAAATATATGATTACTATTAAATTATTTGAAATTAAGCTATCATCCATTATTCTAAAATACAACCTGATACGAAAGTAAAACACTTAACTAGTTTTAAATATATAAAAGTGTAATATCTAGCAAGGCATTTAATTTTTAAATGCTCCAATTTCCTCATATATAAAGTATACATTTGATGTACTCCATTTCTTATATTTCTTAGCAGAGGCAAAAACACTACCAAGGTTTTACTTTATAGGAAACTTACAAAATACTTCCTAAAATAAGGCATTCTATTTCACACTTTGGGGTTGAAAACTAATAGATTGTGTTTAGTTTTATTATTAGAAGAAAAAAATGGCTGAAACACCACCAGCCAAAAAAAACGTTTCTTAGAGCATATCAATATTACTTATTTACTTACTTACTTATTTTATTTAGTGGATCTGGTGGTCAAATCCAGGGTCTTACACATACCAAGCAAGTGTTCTTTCACTGCTATACCCCAGCCCTGCATTATTTTAAATATTATTTGAGTGCCCTGTTTGTATTTCACAAGCTAGAAAGTGATCATAATATTGTATTTGAAAACTCCTTGACTTTCACAAACACACAACTCAATAATAAAAATATCTCGATTCTTATCAATAATCACACCTCTTGGATCAATACATGTCTCCAATTCTACCACCAAAAACCTTATTTAAGCTACTTATGTGAGACATAGCTACAAGCCTCACCTGGACTCTGATTGCATAAATGATCTCCATAAATCCACTCTTTGTTCTTTCAGCATTCCTATGTCAATAAATTAAAATCTATTAAGCATTAACATTATTCTTAGACTAAATCCTACTATTCTTTATATCATCTATGAGATCCATATCATAGTTATGTTCCTTTCTGCCTAAGGAACTCTACCTGTCATCTTGATATGAGATTTTTGTCTGTTGTGGTTTATACCTGATTTGCTGGAAACAGGAAGATCATCAAACACATGCTACTCAATAAATACTTTCAGAATGAATGGATAAAGATGAAGAGAACATGAATGTCCTTTCCTACTCCCATATTAGGTAACTATTTGGATTAATGCAAAAGTTCTTTAGTTTTTTATTAAAGAAAAAAATATATGTTATAATACTTTATGGCTAGAAGCACCTTGGGGCTGCTCTGAGTAGAAATTAGTTTGTTAACAAGTGACAGGTAGAGGGATATCAGAAAACTAGTCAATGGTAAGGAAACCAGTTAAGAAACAGAATAAAGATATAAATTAAAACTACAATATGCCTGAATAGATAATCAGACCAATTCATAAATGAATGTTAAATTCCTCCCCAAGAAAAGAAACACACTGCTATTCAACTCTTTTTTGAAAACTTCTATAAGTTTGACTTTTTTGGATGACATATGTAAGTAACATCATGAAATATATGTCTTTCTATATCTGCTTATTTCACTTATCACAATGTCCTTCGAGGCTATCCACTGTGCCACAATTAGCAGGGGCTGGAGACTGGGGCATATATGTAAAGGTTAATCAAAGGAAACAAACTTTCAGTTAAAAGAATAAAAAGTTTTAAGATCTTATGCACAGCTTGATAACCATAGTTAATAATAAGGTATTGCATACTTGAAATTCATTAAGAGTAGATCTTGAATATTCTCATCACACACATAAAAATGGTGCTTATGAGTTGATGAATATGTTAATTAGCTTGATTGTGGGAATTATTACATAAGGTGTACTTTTATCAAAGCATCATATTGTATACATTAAATATATATAATTTTTATCTGTGAGTCATACCCAAGTAATGCTGAAAAAAATAAACTTACTGTAAAGAACAACTTTCTACAACACAAAATTGATTTAATTTGCAATGAAACAAGTCCTTGAAATGAATTTCTCCATTGCCTCAATTCTCTATAAGTTTCATACTTTCAAAGGTCAAAAACATACCTAAGTATTTTCCTAAATCCTAGTACTTTTTAAAATAACTATTGCATCACCTCAGTCTCCTCTGTTTTGTATGTATTCATACTTCCTTCCAGTATTTCAAATATAATTTCTAGTAATGCTTCCTTCACATTTTATACTGTGTTCTTCAAGTGTTTCAACTTTTCTCAATTCCCAGAAGTTAAGTATTTCCTGTCTTCATGAAAATATCTATTTTATAATACATCCTAGTTACATTAGTTTGCTTGGCACCTTAGCACACAACTGGATAATATTAAGCTTAGGATCTACCAAAGTTCTTATATCTTTTCTAATAAATATGAACCATCCATACCTTATATTTTACTCCTAACTTTAAAAAAAATCCACACAGTTTTATTTCTCCCATTTAAAACCAATAACTTAGCTGGGCACAGTGGCGCACACCTGTAATCCCAGCAGCTCTGGAGGCTGAGGCAAGAAGATGGCCAGTTCAAAGCCAGCCGCAGCAAAAGCGAGGTGCTAAGCAACTCAGTGAGACCCTGTCTCTAAAATACAAAATAAGGCTGAGAATGTGGCTCAGTAGGTGAGTGCCCCCGAGTTCAATTCCCAGCATAAGTAAATAAATAAATAAATACCAATAACTTGATAGTTTGTTGCAAATGCCAAATGCTTACCCTTTAAAGATACATGACACATTACCTCTTCTATCTTGAATGCTTTTCCCTCATTTTATTCCATATCTGAATTTTCATTGTCCTTATTTTCTCAGAATAATGTTCCATTAGAAAGTTCTTTTCTGACCACCATATATAAATATCACATTTCCCCATCATTTCCTGACTCAGAAACCTCTTTGTACTACTTACCACACTTATACAGTTTGTTTGTCTGATATTTATGTCAAATTTCACAAATAATAAAATTTTTATAATGACTTTTTTCCATTAAGAATAAATATCTATTACATTCACTGTTGTATTCAGTAATGGTAGAATGACTTCTATCTACTAAATGCTAAAAAAACAATCAAAATTTAAAAATAATACAATAGGAGTGGGATATGATCTGGAAATGCCATGCTGAGGCATTGTTCAGCAAGCTAGCCTAAAATTATTTATGCTAGAGGGCAATTCACCTATATTAGCTTAGCTGTTTATTACTCATTTAGAGTCCTGATACTGTGAAACTACATACCTTACAGATTTTTTCTGTAAAAATACACATAAATAAAGATAACTCCACAAAGTTTAGGTTTGACATATAGAGCAGTAAATATGTTTATGTACAATGTATAAATCATATTCTAATCACCACCATCTCCCATTGACCCAGGTAACAAGCATTCTATTCACTGCTTTAGTTTAACTTTCTAAAATTCCATATATAAGTGTAATTCTATGGAATTTGACTTTCTGTTCCTGGCTTATTTCAATTGACATGTTGTTCTCCAATTTCTCCATATTGTTGCATAGGACAAGATCCCCCTTCTTTTTCAAGGCTGAATAGTATTCTACAGAGTGTGGATACCATTTTTTTCCTTATTCACTCATCTGTTGATAGACACTTAGTTTGACGTCAAATCTTTATTGTATATAGTGCTCCAATGAGCATTAGAGTACAAATATCTCCTTAATATGCTGATTTCTCTTCCTTTAGATATATACCTACTATATACTATATAGAGAGATATAGATATATTTATATATATTTATAGATGGATGGAGAGATAGATAGATACATAGATAGATTTCTGTAGCTTATGGTAGCATTATTTTCAATTTTTTGAATAATCCTCACACTGTTTGCTATAATGGTTTGACCAGTTGGCATTCCCTCCAACAATTAACGAGAACTCTCATTTCTCCATGTTCTCACCAATATTCATCATGTCTTTTTTGATTAGTTATTCTAATGAGTTTGAAGTGATAAATCATTGAGATTTTGATTGCCATTTCCCTGATGATCATTTATGTTGAGTATCTTTTCATGCACCTGTTGACTGTTTTACGTATTCTTTGAAAACTATCTATTCAGGTCTTTTGCCAATTTTTAAATCAGTTTATTTGTTATCTTGCTATTTAGTAGCATTCCTTAAGCATTTTGAATATTAACCTCTTATCAGAACTATGATTGCAAATATTCCATAGGTTGTCTTTTAACTGTTTTCTCTGTGGTGTGGAAACTCAGATAGTAGTGTATACACTTACCCAGACTACTCTCATGGGGTTTTCCTCTGGTAACTTAAAAATTTCAGGTCTTAAAATTTGGAGCTATTTTGAGATGATTTTTATATATTATGTGAGGTTCTAATTTCATTATTCTGATAGTCAGTTTTCACAGTGCCACTTATTAAAGGCACAATACTTTTACCATTGGATGTTCTTGGCATCTTTGTCGAAAATAATTGACTGTAAAGGCTTGAGTTTATTTCTTGGATCTGCACTTTGTTCCACTGATCTGCATCTGTTTTATGCCAGTATCATACCATTTTGATTAGTATAGCTTTTTATTTTATTACTACAACATAATGTCTGGAATTGAAAACATACAAAATTATAGTTTCTTCTAAATGAATCCATAACTCTGAAAAAAATTTGAACAGTAATTTTACTCTATTATGTCTTAGCCTGAACACAATTTTCAAGATCTTTACATTAAAAATCTTGGATAATTAGTAATGGGTAATCTTTATAATATTTTGAAAATGTTTTCATAAGATAAACTACTGAAATATTGATCACTAAGTACAGATGTAGAAGATGGGCGGTTATGCTTCTTAATCTTGTTATGTCAGAGTCTTTATGTTTTGTGTAAAAATGACATAAGTGATTATAAGTGGTCCCTAGGTTCATGAGTTTTTCTATTTTGCTTATATACGTTGATTTTCTATTACCCACTCCAGTGTTTCCTATGAAATAGCAGTTAGCTTGGTTAAAAGTTGTAAGTAATATGGGTGATAATACTTGAACTAAAAATAATAATGGCAAAAAATACAACTGTATATGCAAAGTAATTGAATATTGTTTTAGTTTTTTAAAGAAAAGGATAGTTGTGAAGCAGTTTCAGGTTGTTAGGATATGAAAGACTGCAGTGAAGAAAAAACTTGAGTTTGCAAATATTGTTTTAGAAAGTTGGCAGGAAGTGAACTTTATGTGCCTTGGTGTCTTAGTTTGGCTGCTGTTACAGAATACCACAGACTGGGTGACTTAAACACACATTTTCTCATTTCTAGAGACAGAGAAATCTAAGATCAAGGTGCCTACAGATTCAGCGCCTGGAGAGGACCCTCTTCCTGGCTTGCATAAGGCTACCTTCTTGCGTATCTTCACATGGAGAAGAAGTAGATGGAAGTCACAAATGTCTGTAATATCACTACTTCTTATTTGGACCAGATTTACTCTTCTTTGGGTGGGAGGGGAGAACCGAGGATTGAACTCAAGGGCACTGGATCACTGAACCACATCCCAAGGCCTATTTTGCATTTTTTTTAGAAACAGAGACTCACTGAGTTGCTTAGTGCCTCACTTTTCCTGAGGCTGGCTTTGAACTCGCAATGCTCCTGTCTCAGCCTCCCGAGCAACTGTGATTACAGCTGTGCACCACCAGATTTACTTTTACTAGTTCCATCAATGAGTATTTTTTTAGATGTTTATTTCATATCTGTAAGAGAATCATGTTTTAATTTTTGAAAGCTATTCCCTGAATAATAGAAAATATAAAGATATGTCTTTTGAATACTAATTCTACTGTCTTTTATATTTTGGATTCTAAAATGTCAACTTTTTTCTTAGATTTGGTCATCTTTAATAAAGGATCCAAAAGTTTCTAAACCAGGACAGCCTCTCATTTCAGGAGGAAATTCAAATTTTATTATTTAAATTACTAAGACCAAAATAGCAACATTTCAGATATGAATCAGAGGCCAAGAAAATTATTTTATAATTCCTTTATTCCCTACAAAGTATAGTATTAAATAAGTATATTTCCTTGCATTTAACCTTCTGCTTTATGATGGGACTTTTAGAAGAATCTGATAATTCTGTGCCCTTAAGTTGCTGGTATTTGCACTATGAGGACAGTAAACAGATCACGTTTAGAGAAGAACCTCTGCAGGCCAGGAAAAGCATGACTGCAGAGAAATGTTCTAACTTCATTGCTTTCTCTGGTGAGAGAGAATTTGAATTGTAGTTCTTTCAATCAAAATTCTCCTAAGTCATTCAGGAAACAGATAGGCTTCACTTAGAGTTTAAATGTTGGATTAAACTCCGAGCACAAGATTTCTGAGTGAGAAGCATGCATCCTGGTCTTTAGTAGACAAAGGCTTCATGGTCCAGAAATCTGCAGTTAGCTGATAAACGTGACCACTCCAACACATGCAGTATGTATTGGTGAACTAAAACTTCATGGACCAATAACCAAAATCAGATTTAGTAAAGTCACAATTCTGCAATCTAGACCATTAATTGAAAATTCCTTTCCTTTTACAAGAGACTTTGGTATCCTGTTGCCTAGGCCTTGGTACAATGGCTTGCATCAAGGCTACTGTTCTGCAATAATGGAGCCCACAGAGCCTTTGCTTTAAGGTTGCATCCCAGTGGAGTACACTCTGTAGTGGATGTATATTCTATACTTCTCAGAATCCTAAATTTGGGAAAGCATAGTCACCTCCCTCCAGAGTTTTATAGTATTATCTAAGTTTGTTTCTTACCTCTTTCATGACTTTTTAACCTTGAACTCTGTCTTGGGGCACAGTATGAATATTTCCAGCTCTGTCAAACAGGATTCTCAGATTCTTAGCAACATTGTGTCACTGAAGACAAAAGAGTTGCCTTCTATTAAGTTGTATTTATTCCTTTCTACTTTCAGATAAGATATTTAGAAGAAGCTAGTGTCTTTCTTGGAAAACTTACTGGAAGTCACAAAATATAATCAACACTTTTAAAAAATATTGGCATTTCTGTCTAAGAACCTCTTGAGGCTCCAACCTCTGAGAGGTAGAAGTCTCAGAACAAAGTGAATTTACATGAAGGTAGCAGTATAAATATTCTGTTATCTTGTAGGTCACATGAGTATTTTTTCAAACAAGATTAGAGAATCTTTACCCTATGATCCAAGTAACTCAAAGGAACATAAACAAAAATACTACTTATTGGCTTAATTGTCTGGAAATGCCCAATATTCAAACCATGTCAAAGTTCCATTTTGTTGACTGTATTCTCAGTAAACTCTCTCTCATGG
>PVHX01022922.1:0-26732 GCA_004024805.1 Geosciurus inauris
TTGCAGGTAAATGGATGGAGTTGGAGAATATCATGCTAAGTGAAGTAAGCCAATCTCAGAAAACCAAATGCTGAATGTACTCATTGATAAGTGGATGCTGATCCATAATGTGGGGAAGGACATGGGAACAATGGTGGATCTCTGTTCACAGGGGTGTAAGGGGGGAGGGGGCATGGGGACAGCAAAGGTGGTGGAATATAATGGTCATAATAACCCTAACTTTATGTATGACTGCATATATGTTGTGATTCTATACAACTTACAACTAGAGAATTGATATGTTATCCTCTATCTATGTACAATGAATCAATTTGCACTGTTAACATGTAAGCCTAAGTAAAACAAATAAAAAATATGCAAATGACATTTACACATTAAAAAAACCTCAATCATACTCATATTAAAAAGAAGCAAATTGAAAGACATTGGTACACCAATTCCTCCCATCATACCCACATCATACCTTGCTAAGGATATAGAAAAACATCGTTGGCAAGATCATAAAACAGTACAACCCCTATATGTAGGAATTTCATAATATCAACAACATCTACAATATATAAACTATACATTTACTTTCTGCTTTGGAAGCAGTAAATTTTATTTTTTTGAGAAATTTAAAAAGTGTATTTATTAACAAAACAACAATAATAAACCAACTATAGGTTAACATAAATAGCATCTCTTATGAAAAATAACTTATTTCCTAAGCAAAATAGATTTTATCAAAAAGTGTGGAATTATTTAAGTTATTGCAAATCTAAGGTCTGGTTTAAAAAAAGATCACAAGATTCTTATGTTTGCCTTTGCATTTAATCTGGAAGCAGTAAATTTTATATGATTATAAATTTTAAAAACTAAAAATTGAAAAATAAATGAAACAAATGAATATGTATATAAGCTAGTAGTTAAAACCACATGAATTGAATTACAAATTTATAGCAAACATAAGGAACAGAAAAACATAAAACGAAACCACAAGGATACTATCAGTAATAACCGTAATGTAAGAAATTCTACAGGATTGTTTGCTACAGAAATTATAAGGAAAAAAGATGATAGAGGACCTACAAATTTAAAACTTTGGCCAGGGGGGTACAGCTTGGTATAGTGTGTGGTTAGCATATGCGAGGGCCATGGTTCAATTTTCAGCACCAAAAATAGTTTCATAAGAGAGATATGAATTAACTGGAATGTACACCCCTTACACGGCCCCTGCTTTGATCAGTCTATTTTTTTTAAATGGAAGTAATCAGGAAAATCCAAACACTAACTAGATATTTGATTAATTTTTATAAATGTAGTAATGACATTATGGGCACATTTCTTTAAACAACTAATGCCTAGGTCCCACAGATATAATTGATCTGGTATAGGGCCCTGATATTTTTGGTTTTGTTTCTCAGTGCTGGGGACTGAACACATTCTACCACGGAGCTCCACACTGATATTGTTTATTAAAATTATCGCAGGTGATCATAATGAGCAGCCAGGTAATAAGCTACTGTTGTGGAGGAAGTTATATCAGCAGGAAAGATAACTCACTTAGTTATGAACTGAACTACAAGACCACTAAAGCACTTTTCTTAAAGGCTGGAATCTGTACTTATTAGCATTGATGGTTAAAAATGATACTTTTCAATTCTACTGTACTTACTTTTAAGATACAGAATTTTAATTAAATGTTTACTGGCCTCTAATTCACTTAACTTTGTAAACTAAACAAACTTCTCCCAGCTCCTTATGCTTACTGAACAAATCAGGAGCAACATTCAGGCATGAGCAATTAGGGCTACTAACACCTTATGATATATAAACATAGTTATCAAGAAATTAATGAGAAAACATCTTCAATAAAGCAACTGGCGCAGAGTGCTAAAAATCTCTGAACCACAGAAGAGGTTATTTGGGATATATGATCCAACTTTATTCCAATGTAGCCTTATTTCCAAAACTCCTGTACACAATCAATGCACAAAGAACAATGCTAAGGAAAAAAGCTAAAGATGATCACTTTCAATCCTGAATAAACCTATCTCATGAACAAAAATAAGTAGAAAAGGTTGAACAAATATTATATATTTTAATCTACATCAAAGCACAGAAAATAGTTATGACATTGAACTTTTGTTTTCAGTTACCTACCCAGAGAGGATTTTCGGGCATAAAGTGGTATGTTCTAAAATGTTTTTGAGATCAGCAAAAAGATAGGTACTCCAGGAGCTTAGAATTATGCTTCAGCTATTATTGTACAAATGCCACTAATTTAAGTATATCTAGTTTTTTAGGGCTGATGCACAAAATGCCTGAAAAAAACTTACTGTAGAAAAAGAATATGTGGCTATTCAGAGCAGTCCGTTTAAGGAAAAAAGGATGACTTAAGCTAAGTGGGAACCTGGGTCTTCTATATCTATATGTAGGAAAGAATAAATTTGAAGTCTGAGAGGAAGATGGAGAAAGTTTGAAAAAAGTACATTGGGGAAGATAAAGAATATATTTATTAAACAGGTGGAATACTGACTAAGCAGGTTGACAGAATCATCAGTTAATCAGAATTGTGATTAGATAGATGTTTTATAAACATTTGTTAACTAGTATGAAATTATTAAAGTAGGTAAACACTGCGTTCAAACTGAATCTAGTTTGACTTGAAATTCTGGTTTATTAAGTCTTTTCTGAGGCTTTATTTTCCAGCCCATTAATCTTTACAAGTATTCTTTAAAATTTCTGCTACATTTTCTTAGAAAGATAAACAAAATGCTAACTAAATTTTAGTTACATCTAGATTTTATTTGGAAAAAAAATTGTTCCTTTATATATTTAACAGGGTTGGTAAGTTTTGTAGGAAAAGCACTGAGTTATTTCTAAATAAATTGTTTTGCATTAAACTTAGCTCTACAACCAAAGAATGTTATTTGAAGAAAGTGTATCTGAGGTAAGTTTCCTATTCAATGTTTCAACTTTTCCTTCCAAGGTCTTAAAAATATTTTTGCCCTCTATAATTTTCAGTAACTTTAAAATTATAAGACAATTTTAAGTCATTTTATATATAAGAAAAAGATTAGTATCTAGTGTCCTTAAGGAGAAACTGGTCTCTAATAATAGTATTATTGCAACATTTCTAGAAGGAAAAAAGAATCACAGTGTATAAAAAAATCACCAAATAACAATAATAAAGCATATGACAGAATATTTCTCTCTCTACAGAAGTCATTGGTTGTTGTATACTTAGGAAAAGTAGCCATCATTTAACATTACTGTTAATATACAACTCTTAGTTCTCAGAAGTATTTTGTCAGATCTGGGTTGTAGCTCAGTGGTAGAGTGCTTGCCTAGCATGTTTGAGGCACTGTGTTGGATTCTCAGCACCACACATAAATAAATAAAATAAAGGTCCAGGAGCCAGGCGCGGTGGTGCAAGCCTGTAATCCTAGCACTTTGGGAGGCTGAGACAGGAGAATCCTGAGTTCAAAGCCAGCCTCAGCAACCGCGAGGCGCTAACCAACTCAGTGAGACCCTGTCTCTACATAAAACACAAAATAGGGCTGAGGATGTGGCTCAGTGGTCAAGTGCCCCTGAGTTCCATCTCCAGTACCAAATAAATAAATAAATGTCCATCGACAACTAAAAAAAAATTAAAGTATTTTGCCATTTCATCTAGCTTTTTATAGTGCTGTATCTGAAAAGGACCAAGTGGTATCTATATATGGCTTTTAAACATGGCTTACAAACCACAAAGAAGAAAACTATTTCAAATACAAATATTAAATCTTTAATGTGATAAGGTGGAATAAGCACTGCAAGTTAAGAAATCTGTTTCTAAGGCTATGGATGTAACTCAGTGGAAGAGCACTAGCTTAGTATGTGGGAGGCCTTAGGTTCAATCCTGAGTACCTGTGGGTTACTTAACTATGTTCCTTAAAGAACATAGAAAGTAGTTTTTACTCCGTAATCTTCATCTTAAATTTGGCTTCCTAAAAACTACAATTAAGTAGTTTCAAATACTGTATTATAATAATTACCCAATTTAACACCCGTCATTTTGACACATGGAGTTAGCCCTCCACTTTTGTCTCATATTTTACTTAAATCCTAGGTCACTTAGGTTACACAATCAATATGTACTTTGGAGTTAGAGGAACTAGGGAAAGATTCCTTTATAGGATGGGATGACACTGAGCAGGTTAGGAAGTTAATGAATGCATGTGTATGCAGAAGAGTTGGTCATTCTCAAGGCAAGAGAGGAAAGAAATATTCTTCAGTGGGGGAGGTAGGTTGTAACAAGATTTGAAGGAGGCCTTGAGTTGAGCCTGTTAGATAATCACACTCTCCACATTTGCAAACCTTTATTCCCCAGTAGACACCAAACCAGTTTCCAGTTCCGGGTTCCCAACCAATCCTATGAAGCCACAACAGAGGGTTCTGCCAACCTGGGCACCGTTTCAGGGATCTAGAGTGAGATCTGCACGACCCCAGCACCTGTCGGCTTCACAGCCTTCCCAAATGGAGAGGGTGGGTGGGGGAATACACTAGGTTCTACCCTCCGTCCTTTCGCATTGAGGCTACCACCAGGTCCACACGCCCTCAAAACGGAAACAACCCCCGTATCCCGGCGGTAAAGAGGAGCTCCTCATGGTGACCCTCCCAGGTACCACCTCCAGGACTAATTCTCCTCTTCACGGGTCCCAACCCCGAGCGCAGTTTCTCAGGCCTCTAGGACCCTGGGCCTAGGGAGCCCACGGATAAATGGAAAGTGAAGGCAGTGGGGGAGGGTGCACTCCTCGTCTTCGGAGGAAGACAGGAAAGCAGAAGCAGCAGTGGTGCCCCTCCGCGAGAGAGGGAGGCGTCGAGGAGTCAGCCGAAA
Organism: Geosciurus inauris; assembly: GCA_004024805.1. Classification (NCBI taxonomy): domain Eukaryota; kingdom Metazoa; phylum Chordata; class Mammalia; order Rodentia; family Sciuridae; genus Geosciurus; species Geosciurus inauris. The sequence goes on from PVHX01022922.1 coordinate 4,865, forward strand.
GGTCTGTCATTCCCCAACTCACTCACCAGGAGCAGCAGGGAGCATCTGACGTCGGGTAAAGATAGGAAGACGGCAGGATTCATGGTAACGCTGGGGTCCGCAGCAGGGACAGGCGTTGGCGGCTGGGACTGGGCTAAGCTGGGCTGGGCTAGGAAAAGGCTGGGCTCCGGGAGCCGGCGGCAGTAGAGGATTCTTAAGGCAGCAGCACCTCGTCCTCTCGACCCGGAGCTCCAGCGGCGAACACCCGGGACAACTTCCAGAGAGGCCTCGCACGCCCTCACTTCCGGGTCCTGCCTATCCCGGAGCACGTCGGGAAATGTAGTCCTGCCCTTCCCTCGCCGAGCATGTCACTGGACACGTGGAACTCCCTTTCCCAGTAGGCCCTCGGCCTAGTCCCACCGATCCTTCTGTGCGCGGGGCCCTGTGGGATTGAAAGGGCGAAGGGCGGCGTACCTCCGAGCTTTCCAGGATAAGAACTACAGCTCCCAGAAGGCTGTGCGGCCGAGCGCCTCGGGCGGCCTTCTGAGGGGCTCTCCCGCGTCAGCGCCCTGGGGTCTGACCGTGCGGTATAGTGTCCTGGCCTGGCGGGAGGGGCGGCCCCGTGAGGGTCGTGCCTTCTGGAGCCGCCCCCCGGACGTCAGTCCTGGAGAAGGCAAGGGTGAGTAGGAAGGGGCCTGGCTGGGGAAGCTCAGACTGATTCCTGTGCACCGCCCTGGCCGCTGCCGCAGACCGTTGGCTCTCCTGAGTTGTGTGGTGCTTGAGCCTCCATCACTGGCCTCCTCGCCTTCTGCCTCTTCTTTCTGCACTAAATCCTCCGGTATAAAATAAGAGTCAGTGACTTATCTCATTGTTTCTGAGGGCTCATGTGAGGAATCGATCTGGTAAAGGACGGGAAAGCACGTTGTAAACTGTAAAGTTCAGTGACAGTGATTGCTTCTAACACATAGACGACTCATACAGAATAATTACGAAATTCCTTAGCCAGGCAGCCAAGGAAGTTAACCTGGCCCCCAGTAGGTCTCCAGCACCTTCTGTAAATTGGTCCGCGCGCTCCGAAGGATAGCCACATAATCACTACGAAGCACCAAAGAGGCATCTAGGTTTTTGTGGTCCTACCCTGCCTTTCCTCCAGCTTTCCTGTTGCCTGAAATGGGCTTACCCCCTTTCTTTTTCTGTAATGCCACCTCAAATATCATCATCTCTGACATTTGTCATCTCTGACGTGTCAACAACGAACCAATCCTTTAGTCCTCCTAATCGGAATTTCTCTTTGTGCGAGACTACAGCACCACTCGTTTTGTACGGTTAGGATTATTACAGTATTTATTACACTGGTATGTTTTATAATTAGTTAATGATGCCCTTGCATTTTATTGCACTTTAAGAAAGTGGTTTTGATTTTCAACTATAAAAAAAAATGATTTACAAATGAACACCAGCGCCAAAAAAAAAAAAAAATTCATGCTAAAACGTATACTGGAAGAATGGCTTTCCCAGGATGACAAAATTAGTGGCAGAGCAAAGACTGTTCCGTAGATCTAACTCCTAGGGCAGTGCTCTTACTACGAGTCACTCCACTCACCTCCCTCTCTGACACAGCCCATGTATAGTAGAAATGGGAAAGTCAAAAAGAGCAGGGACTCATGAGCATGAACTCATTACTCCAAGAAATTAAACTTTGACCCTACTCACTCTTTGGACTTAGTACTCAGCCTATGACCTTTAATTCAACAAACATTTACTAAGCACCAACTATATACCTCTAAATTCTAAATGCTAAGAATTATGAGATGAAATCTATAAATATATATAACTGAAAGCTAATTTTTATGTTTTTCAAAGAATATAAAGAACTTTTTGTGGCTCTTACAACTCTAATCACTTAGAATCCAAATGTGGCCTGAGAGTTCAAAACAATGCCCGATTGCCTCTCAACTTGTTGAGTAAATGAACATGGTCCACCCTTCACTTTTCATATTTTACAGAAATCCAGAGAGCTGAGAAATTTAAAGACACACTGTTTACTAGTAACACACCTGAGCCTAGAACCCAAAAGTAACTACTCTTCCATCATGTTTCCACCTCCTTCTATGTTATGTAGATTTTCCCAAGTGAATTTAATATAATACTGCATATGAGAATGATTCTTCCAACAGGAAAGATATGCTCAAACATGACAACTGACTCGCAGTACCCTCTTCCTCCATATTTTCTGCCATCATGCTAACTCAAATTGCCAGCAATATAAAATCTTGAAGAGCTAACCCAAATCACTATTTTAAAAACATCTTATTTCTAAGGCAGAATTTGAATGAATAATCATTGTCAATGACAAGTACTAGTTCATCAGTTTTGGAGCAAACCCAGAGTTTGTGGAGAAAAAACCCCAGGTCCCCAGGAAGCACAGAGATTGGAGTGACATGTTTTATGGTGAAATCAGAAGAGACTTGCCTATCTTCCAGTAACAATTAACTGGAGCTAATTAATGGCTACTTGCTTTACAAAAGTATGTATTCTGCCTGAATACCATGACTCCTACCGTTTTTACACTTGTTACCCTCCTGATTTGTGTAGGCATGCAACATTGTAACTTTGATAGAGCATCTTAGGTTTAGGAAGGATATTTAAGATAATTGATGTACGTACTTCTCTCTCAGATGCTTGAATTCTTGCTACATTTCTGACATAGTTCAGCCTCCGTTTAAGTACTCTCATAGGAAACTCACTATTTTCCTTTGTAGCTGATACATTTCTAGAAGTTTCTAAAAAAACACAAGAGACTTTCAGTAAGAACAATTTTAATTAATGAAATATGTTAATCCTAAAATAAGGTGTTCCAAGTAAGATCTTAAGGTCCTAGTGGACCAAGGAGGGGAAAAAATATTTCCACCTTTTGTGGGTATGAGGAAAAGAACTAGGTACTTTTTAATTTAGTGCTTAAATTTAGTTAATTCTGACTTGATAATTAAGTTTATATCATACTCATTTCTTGGCTTGATTCCCTATATCAAGTGTAACGTTTATTATATGTGGAATCATTAGTTAATCATATGTATTAACTTGGAAGTCACTGTGACTTCTTTTTTCACTGTGACTTTTGAGTCCCATGCCTAATGTTAAGTATTGAGTGTTTTGTTTTTGTTTTTCCTCAGACAGTCCCTGAGAAGGGGCTTAGAAATACACAATCTTTTCATTTTACAGATGAGCAATTTGTGTAGAGGTCATCTAATTTACCACCTTATAACAATTCTATGACTAAGACTGTAGATTTTTAAAAATCTTTGTTGAATATTTCTAGTGAACAATATGCTCACTTGAAACTGATGAGACAGGTTTCAGAAAAAGTTTCCTGCAAGCTTGTGCTGTCTAGATGGTAGTAGGGGCAATGGGTGTTGCCACCACTCTCCGCATGTCTGGGTCTGCACACATCCTCTTGGGAGATGTGGGCCCTTAGATCCTTGTTTATGCCAGAGTTTAAGCTACAGGCAGCTTGGAGGCAGCAGAAAAGACCTTGATGGACTCTTCCTGGGAAGCTTTGCTAATTTGCAGCACCTGGACAATGTTCCTCATTAACACCTATCAGCATAGTCATGACATCATTTCACTGTGGTGGCAGGGACTCAGCCCTGAATTATTCATAGAAAAACATCTAGATCCCAGTCTTTCCATGATTTCAAGACAACCAGAAGTGCCTAGTGTCTCTGTTCTTAGCTTTTGGACCTAGTGGGCCTCTGGGCAAGATGTCCTTGCCCATGCGGATGCCCTGAGGACCCGGTACCTATCACTTCTCTTTCATCAGACATGGGCAGCATGCTGTAGAAGCCAGTTATTCCAGAGTGCAAGTATCAGCACCTCATTAAGGAGGAGGAAAGATTGGTGGCACATGCCTGTAATCCCAGCAGCTCAGAAGGCTGAGGCAGGAGGATTGTGAGTTCAAAGCCAGCCTCAGCAACTGTGAGGTGCTAAGCAACTCAGCGAGACCCTGTCTCTAAATAAAAGACAAAATAAGGTTGGAAATGTGGCTCAGTAGCCAAGTGTCCTGGGTTCAATCCCCAGTACTCACCCCCTCCCAAATGAAGAAGAAGAGGAGGAGGACAATGACAACAGCTGCAAAAAAGGCCAGTGTACCCCCCATGACCCTGTCAAGAGTCACTGACTGTATGGACAAGGTCTTAGTGGTGAAGGCTAAATCCACTCATGTCATCATGAATTCTCTAATCACAAAACACCCAGGAGAGCACTCAGCATTTTGAGCAAAAGGTAAGACTAAGAGTTGCTGGCTGTACACCCCACAAAGGCCTTACCACCAAGGAGACCAGGTACCTCTGAGTTTCAGAAGCACTGCACAAACTAAAGCTGGAGAGTGGAGAGATAACAAAAGAAGAGAAGCAACCTGCATCAGCCCAATCTTCCCCAAGCAGCACCTCTCACTCTTCCCCTAAGCAGAGGCCCAGAGCTGGTTTACTTCTGGTTCTTCTACAGCCTTACCTGGTCCAAATCCTAGCACCATTGATCCTGGAAGTTGGGATAAGGACAGAAACTCATCAGATAAATGGAACCATTTTGAACCAAGATCCCTTCAGAAATATGATTCTGGAGGTTTTGCCATCCAGGCCTACAAAGCAGCCAAGAAGCCCTCTCCCATGGAGCTGATCCATGCCCAGGCCACCCAAATGGCTGAATATCCAACAACCTTCAAGTTGCCCAAGATGGATGTCTCATTGATAGAAGGGAAGAAACAACTGCTGGCAACCCATAGTCCAAACTGTGTGGCTTGAATGTGCTCAGACCCACTGGCTTCTAGAGTGCTTTCTATCCTGGGTCTCTAGATGGAGGGCTTCTTGTCCTTTACTCCCCTTTTACCTTGGCTCTGACATAGGAGTGGTATATTTTTTAAAAAAATGTGAAACTGAGACTAGAGGTGGAGACATAATTAATTCTGAGAAACATCAGTACATAGCTTGTCCTTATATGGAATAAACCATTTTTAAAAAATATTTTTTAGTTGTCAATGGACCTTTATTTTATTCATTTATTTATATGTGGTGCTGAGAATCAAACCCAGTGCCTCATGTGTGCTAGGCAAGCACTCTACTATTGCGCCACACCCCAGCCCCTGGAATAAACCATTTTAGTCTGTCTTAAAGTCAGACTAAAAAATCTCAGCAGTAATGTTTGGAGGTCTTCATTATCTTTATTTGTATCATTTACCCCAGACCAGGATTTTATCATGCTTTCTAGGTAAATAATGTTTATGCTATTCTAAAACCTAGGCTTCTTTTTTCCACCATCAGCATGAGCATTGATTCGTGGCATAGAAGTGTCCACTGATAAGTTTGGGTGACAGGGGCCTTAACTCTACTGGTGATATGATCCAGTCTTGTTAATTGGGGGGAACTAAGACTGATTTGAGGTCTGGGTACAGGTAACAGCCAGACTTGGCAGGACCCCTCTTTTCTAGGCTGCAACTGGAGTCTCCTTGCTTTTTGGTCAACCTAATTTAACATCAGTTTGGTTGAAACTTCCTAAAGGGAAAAAAACTAAGTGTATTGATTTAATATTGATAAATGGATATAAAGTTGTTTTTTGTTTGTGTGTGTATGTGGTGATAGGGATTGAAGCCAGGGCCTTGCACATGACACATGCCAGGCAGGTGCTCTACCATTGAGCTATATCCCAAGTTCTGTAATGCTAAACATTTTTAGAGTAAAGAAGATGGTAAGTATGGTTAGATTATGCACTTGAAGTTCACGTAAAATTAGTGTCACCTTATTTCAATTTATTTGTTTGGGTCAGCTTGAAATTGTTTGAGAGAGGAGGTGGAAGAATTCAAAATAACAGAAGTATTTTTCACCAAAATGAGCCTCATATCATTATGTAACACATGTCTTAGAAACTGCCTTTTTATTTCTCCTCATTGTATACATTTGTTTTGAACACTGTCTCAGATATTTGCTGGGTTTGTTTTAGATAGGATTCTTGTTTACATAAAGAGCTTTCTCATAGAGAATCCTTGATGTCTAAAATTGTCAGAACAACTAATTTATTTGTATCTTATGATCTTTTGTTTGGACAATAAAAATCCTTACTACTTTCTCAAAAAGAAAGCCAGGCAGGGTGGCACACACCTGTAATCCCAGCAGCTCTGGAGGCTCAGGCAGGAGGATCACAGGTTTGAGGCCAGCCTCAGCAACTTAGCAGCAAGAATAAGCAACCTAGCAAGATCCTGTCTCAAAATAAAAAATTTTTAAAAAGGGATGTTGGCTCAGTGGTTAAGTGTTCTTGGTTTCAGTCCCCAGTTAAGAAAGAGAGAGAAGGAAGGAAGGAAGAGAGGGAGGCAGAGGGAGGAGAGAGAACGACGGAAGGAAGGAAGGAAGGAAGGGAGGGAGGGAAGAAGGAAAATTTCCTGCATGAATTCATTGTCTGAATCATTGTTTTAGGTTGCTCCAGTTGTTGAGAAGAGTATGAACAGATCAGAGAACTTGCTCTTTACTGGTTCCTCATCAGCATCACAAGTTCATGCAGCTGCAGTGAATGGAGATAAAGGTGCTCTTCAGAGGCTCATCATAGGTAAGCAAGCCATTTAAATTCAAAAAACAATTTTTTGTCCTAAGGGAGTTGTTTAATCTTAGCTTTAATTTGCAAGATACTGATACATTTTAATAGAAATATATTAGTATTTATGTTATATTCCAAGACTTGGGTAAGAAAGTCCTGAAACTTAAAAGTATGGATTAGGATTAAGTGAAAAGAATTTGAGAAATTTCCATGTATTTGGTAGAGAGTCTAGGTACTCTTAAAAAGTAATAGTATCTAGATTTATTAGAATCTAGACAATCTACATTCTATTAGAAAAGGGATTAATTCATCTTTATAATAACATCTAGAATGAGACAATGGAGAATGATCTTTTTTTAAAATATTTTTAGTTGTCAATGGACCTTTATTTTATTTTTTTATATGTGGTGCTGAGAATCAAACCCAGTGCTCACACATGCTAGGCAAGCATGAGTCACAACCCCAGCCTGAGAATGATCTTTTAGCATTTAATATACAGTATACACAAAGTTAATTCTTACTTGAGAAAGTGCTAATGTTTGTAAGTAACTTTTAATCATTTAAAATTGATTTAGTGTGATCTTTCTCATCTATATGGAGAAAACGAAATATAAAGGGAAGAGGCAGTATTTAAAGACAAAGTGGCTAAGAATTTTCCAGAATTATAAAAATCACAAATTTACAAGTCCCAAGGAAAACAGATAAAATAGATTTTTGGTAATCTTTGAACATATCAGTGTCTGGTGACATCATGATTGACAATTGGGTATGCAAAATCAAGTCCAAACTACTTGAACTTCCATTCTTCTTCCTTTAGAATTTGTTTTCATTATACATTTCCAGTTTCTTCAGTAGTTTATACCCATGTATGCTAATTTCTGGCGAGGCTAGCAGTTACTTCTACTTCCCAATGTGCCATAAATTTTGTCTTTTCTCTACACAATCTATCCCTTTTCCTCTTTTCTTTCGGCTACCAACTTACCTTCTTTTCTACTAAGCAAACTGCTAATAGCCTTTAAAAACAATACTATTTACCTCATACTCTATGAAGATTTCTCTTCCTCTACAGAGACATCATTCCTGCTTTACCTCAGCTGCCTACATCCATAGCTCCTCACTTTTACTTCTAGTCATCTACTAATGAGAACAGTAGTTTCTCATCCTCACTGAGACTTCCAGTGCATTATCATCTCTAGTTTTGACCTCTGGTTTCTGTCTATACCTTTCTTCCTATTCAGTCCTGTTTCTGTGGTCTGTTATTAAAATCCTCTTGGAAAAATTCTATTTTTCCCCTTCTTTTGTAACTAGCTGTTGCTCTCCCAACTCTGGATAGACTTAATCCATCTACTCCTGGCAACCCCAGAGCAGTTCAATCTGGCTGGAATATTCATAACATGCCAAATTTATGATTCTTCACTTCAAATAAGCACTCAACACTTATTCTCATAATGCCCCAAATTCATGATTCCCCTCTTCAAATAAGTATTCAACACTTAATGCTCATCATGCTACATTTCTCTATAACAAACATTTCATACGTTTTCACTCTGCTGAAACCTCTGAATGTCAATTCCCCTTCTCTGCATTCTCAGATAATACTTTTTGCTTCCTAAAGAAAATGAAGACATTTAGTAGGAATCCTCATCTTTCAGCATATCTACAAATAGCCCTACATCCACATCTATCCTCTTCTTTCTTCCTGCTAAAATAGAACAAATGTACCTCTTTTATTCAAAGGCCAGTTCTTCCACATAAGCTCTGTATTCTGTCCCCTTCTATTTTCTCAGAGAATTTGCTCCATTTTTTAAACCCCTGATTACTGTATTTTCAGCATTTTTCCCCATTCTTCTATTCTCAGTTCTTCACATCAACATTTTAAGCATGCTCTATTGTCTCCTCTATTTAATAATCTCTTTCCTGTTCCTTTATCCCCCTCTGTGTATTGCCACCTCTTTCAATTTTCCCTCTCAACTGTTATTAGTACACAACTTATCTACCACAATAGTGACTTAAAGAAGTCAGAAGCATAGTATATTTCATTCTTATAATAGCTCAAAAGTGCTCTATATATGTGCTATGACTTGAAATGCAATTAAATAAACTAAAAAAAAAATAATAGCTCAAAAGTACATAGGCAGCCTAGGGTAGGTAGATGTCACCACTTCACAAAATCAACCACGAATGCTGCTGAGTGTGACTCTGCCATTCTCAACATCCATGTGACTTCCATGTCTGGGTTCAAGGCATATATTCTCTTTGTAGGTAAAACAGATGGCAGGAAGGGAGAAAGTGCACAGGGAAAGCAGTTTGTCATTAAGAAGGTGGACTAGAGTTAGACAGCCACATCTAGGACAGAAGAAACTTAAAAATGTATTTTCCTAGATGGTGTCATACCCAGCCAAAACTGAGGATGCACAGTTCCTAAAAAAAAGAATGAGAGAATGAGTGGAGGGCATTCATCATTATCTGTTGCCAAAACCAAGCTTCTTAGGCCATCTGCCCCCAGTGTCCCTACTTCTTCATCTCAATCTACTTTTTAATTAAAAGAAAACAAAGCATACAGTCCTATATTGATGTATACACATAGAGAAGAATTTAATACATGAATATAAAGCAGACACCCATGTAACTACCACCTCTGTCAAGGAATCTCCGTTGCCAGTACCCCACAAAAGTCCCTAATGCATTCTTTCCTCCTCTCTAGAGTAATTTACTATCTTGATTATTTTTTCTTCTTTCCCCTCCCTTTCTCCCCCTTCCCCTTTTTCTCTCTCACTTTCTTTTGCTGGGGATCAAACTCAGGGTCTTACATATGTTAAGCATGTGTTCTGCCACTGAGCTGTATCCCTACCCTCTATCCTGACTTTTATAATAATCATCATATTGTTGTTTTACCACTTATAAGTATATGCCCTTAAATGCTAGAAATTAGTTTTGCCTTTTTTGAATTGTTTTCCCAAATGTTCCTTTTCTATTTGAACTGAAAATAATGTTTACACAGTTACATCATTTTTATGCTCAAAACTCTTTAATTGCTTCCCATTATGTTTGTAGTGAAATTTAAAAAGCTATATGTACCTCTTTCCCACTCCAACCTCACTTTTCACCACTCTCTTCTAAGGAAAATTTGTTTTCTTTCAGTTTCTCAAAGCTACCATCTCATGGCTTTCACTTGACATGCTATTCTCCCAGTCTTCTGTCTGACTAACTCTTAGTTACCCTGCAAGTCTCTCTACTCTGGTCACTTCTTCAAAGAGATCTGCTGCAATCTCAGTTAACTCTGTTCATGATATTCTCTCTTGACACTCTGTAGTTTTCCTTCACAGAACTTGTTCTCAGGTTATATAACTGTATATTTACGTGTATGGCTATTTTTAATGCCTTTTTCTTTTACAGGGTAGTAGCCTTCATGAGAATAGATTGGGTCTGCTTAATCTAGCACTCTATCCATAAAATACAGCAAAGTATTTGACATATAAAAGGCACATGAAATATATTTGTTAAAGGATTGAATAAATAGTTTAATCATTCTTTAAGTATCTTTCCTCCCTGGTTGTCTATAATTATCTTGAGGGCCAGGATGGAAAGATCACTGAGTTGAATTAAATTGAATTCAGAGGCAGGTTGGCACTAAATTCCATGGGGGGAATTTTTTTTTAATGAGACTGCCTCAAGAAAAAGAACCATATAGAATGAATTCTTCATTATTTTAATGAAAAATATAACCTTCAAAGAAAACAAAATGTGCAGTATGTTACCAATTAAAAACACTTTAACCACCTCAGTCATACAAGTTAATTAACATGTTTCATTGTAAAACTTGAAACCTTCCTATAATTTTATATCCCCAAAGAGAAAATCCTTAAAAACCAAAATGCAATTATGATGTGAAACCAGAATAGAGTTAATAAATTTATCAATAGATTGATTCTCTATGTTTTCTTTCATCTTGTCTAAGGCATTCCTGATTCATTACTGACTGAGGAAACACTGCTCATCTTTTAAGGATTGTGCCATTATGTCTTCTGTGTACAGACAGTCACATTTTTGCTCTGTGGCATTTCCCAGCACTTTTGTATTTGCACTAAAATGGCAACTAAAATTTCAATATATTTGAAACAACCTTTTATGTAGTACATGTTTGATGATCTCTAAATATGTGCTATTTCTCTTTTCTAAACTAGACATATAGTACTACAGATGAATTTTTGTTTTCTGGAATCTTTGTTCACCAACTGCTCAGTGAATTCATTCACTTTAGCATTTTCTGTTTTCCCTTCTCTGTTTCCATGGAGAAGTATGTCAGTGATGTGTTTGACTCCATGGAAACAGATGACTGTCTCTTCTACATACACAACTAATTAAATCGAACACTTTCTGTGCTGCCCATTGTCCTGGAGGAGGGCTGGAGAGGCCTTCTTTGAATAAGACATCATTTCAGTAGCAATTTTTAGTGCTTAACCTGAAACAATGGCTTAATATTTTAACATAACCCACTACTTCCTAGATTCAGATGTTTTAGGGTTTAGTCCTGGATGCTAAAAATATAAATATACGTAGTAAAATCTTGATATGCTATGGTTATCATTTACAGATAGGTAGCTTTTTCTCTTAACATCAAATATAAATAATTTAAATGAATACCATAGATGTGATTGGTAGAATTTAGTAGATTCAGTCTAATACTATACAATGTAGTGTAGTAGAAATGGTATAGATTTTAGAGTTGGATAAACCTGGATTTTGGATTCTAGCTCTGTTGTTTATTAGCTGTTATTATTACCTTGGCTAAGCCACTCAATATTTTTTGAGCATCAGTATCCTCATTTAAGCTATAAATTATATTTAATTCATCTGTGTGAGTGTTAAATGAGATAATGGCTATAAAATATTCAACATGACACCTGACTTAGTAGATAGTAGTGCCCTATTACTGTTGCTATAATATCAGGATGGACTCATGGTAAAATAATCAAGTCTTCAGTAGTTTTCAGAAGTGAAAAAAGTAAAAAAGCACTAAATGCTACAAAAAATACTGTTTTCTCTATGTAAACCAAGCCAAATAACTTATAAATACTCATGGTGTGTAATGACTGACATTGTCATTACTGCTAACAATGTTGACTTTGTTTGCAGTGTTGAAGTGACTAGAAAACACCATTCTACTGCCACTTTGCTTGCATTGTCCAATATTGTGAGCAAGCATAATCTCTGAGTCATTTCCTCTCCTTATTTTTAACATCTCCCAACATAGTAGTTATATATGGCAAGGAGCCTCAAAACTGGCAAAGTAGAGGCACTATTTTCAGGTTACTTCTTTACTTCAACTCTTACCTTAAATGTGAGGACCATTAAATGTGTTATAAACGCTTGTTTATATACATATTCATTTATAAAAGTAATCAGCTCTCAAGATTCAAATCTCAATTTTCAAGATTAAAAATATTTTTTAAAATTGTTCTGGCTGGGCACGATGGCACAGGCCTGCAATCCCAGAGGCTTCAGAGGCTGAGGATCAAGAGTTCATAGCCAGCCTCAGCAATGGTGAGGACTAAGCAATTCAGTGAGAACCTGTCTCTAAATAAAACACAAAATAGGGCTGGGGATGTGGCTCAATGGTCGAGTGCCCCTGAGTTCAATCCCTGGTATCCTTCCCACCAAAAAAAAAAAAAATTGTTTTATACTGGAAGTATGCTGACTTCCCTAAACAATATAACAACTATTTACATAATATTTACATTGTAGTTGGTATTACAAGTCATCTAGAAATGATTTAAGGTGTAAGGGAGGATTATGAAAGTTATATGCAAACACAATGAATGCCATTTTATACAAGGGATTTGAGCAACTATAGATTTTGGTATCTGTGGGGGTCCCCCATGTATACTGAGGGATATTCTACTATATGCATTAATGCTAATAATAGTAATAAAATTAGCCAACACTAACTTTTAGTTTATGTACCAGTCACTAAATTAACTGTTCTGCAGAACATTAATTCATTTAGTAGTGAAACAAAGAGTGTGGAGTACTCTTATTACCTTCTTTATATAGATGAGAAAACTGAGGTGTAAGAGAGATTAATTTGTTTAATAAGTAGGAGCACTGAGATTAAAGCCTGGAAGTCTCATTTCAGAGCCAATGCATTTAACTACTAACCTGTGGGACTCCAATGTATGCATAGACATTTTCTGTACACACATATACTTTCTATCTATGGGATAAATAGAAAGTAAGAAAAAAAGAACTGATTAGGCCTGAGCCTTGACTGATGAACTGAATCTAAATTGGATTTTTCTACACTTTTTTTTTATACTATGGGCTATTTTGGCAGTGTGGTGAAGCTGACAGACCCTTTCTCAGAAAAATAAAATTACAATCTTAAATCATAAAACCTAGTTATAAAATCAGTTATATTAAAATATAGTTGTCAAATATTTTTAAATTGTGACATAGCAATATATCTACTATAATTTTAGCAACACATTAAATAGCAATATCTAATGGCAGATCTAGCAAATATAATTTTGAAATAGCCATGAATGTAAATTATATTTTAAGATACTTTTGACAATTATAATGAGAAAATAAGTAAAAATATTTTGTAAAATATCAAGTACCCTCAAAATTCAGTATGTTCCACATTGTTGTTCTTATTATTATCATTTTATGTCAGGACACTGAGACCCAGAGGTTAAAAACATTTAGTTGTATAGATAATTGGCAGAGTTGAGTCTTAAACCAAGTTATTTGATGATAAATTCTATATTCTTTCCATTGTTCCCATGTTGTCTCTCCTTAACAATAAGCATGTATTTTTAAAATGACAAAAAATGCTTTCCCAACATTGTGACAATATTAAAAGTGTGAGGTAAGAAGTGGGTGAAGGCAGATGAAATAAATACATCTTTGGTGTCATGTGTCATTTTAGAACAAGTAAACAGGACGTCAGTAGAGAATACCCTATTTATTTATGTTGGGCAATGTGGTAATATAGTTTTTCTGTAGTTAACACAACTGCCACTTCTAGTGACTGTCATTTCCTTTAACTACTAGAGCTGGAGCTCTGGTTTCTGCACATACCAGCCCATTAACTATTCAAATTCTTCTGCTTCAGCTAGTGTTAGAATAACTGTATGCTGTTGGGCAGTGGCTTTCCATCATGGTTCCAGCTCAGCTTTCTGAGCCATGTTCAGAAAGAGCACATGCAGAATACCAGCCCCAGGTAAGCAAGCATCCATTGGTCATGGATTAGAGACCATCTCCACAGTTGCCAGAATAATTCAAACCACACAGCATACTCACCAGCTGCTATATTAACTATTGCTGATAAGATGCATTTTTTTAAACCAGGGATTGAACCCAGGGGTGCTTAACCACTGAGTCACATCCCTACCCCTTTAGTTGATTTTTTTATTTTGAGATAGGGTCTCATTAAGTTGCTGAGCCTGGCTTTCAACTTGCATTCCACCTGCATCAGCCTCTGGAGCCACTGGGATTACGATCAAGCGACACTGTGCCTGGCTAAAATGCAAATTTTTAAATGTACTCCCATCCAGTGAAAATTGATTTCATCATAAGTCCTACATTTGTATAATAAGTTGCAGTTACTATATAAATTCAAGCAATAAATCATTTTATTTGATCTCCAAAATAAGTTATGATGTAGACTTGATAGATATTAGCTGAATGTTATAACTGAATAAAATAAGGAAAGGGAATAGGGTAGGTAGATAAATACATACACCTCTCTGTTTCTTTTGGCCAAGAAGCCCTGAATCTGATGATACCCACATTACTCAGAAACTGGCTGAGAAGCCACCATCTCTTCCCCTACTCACCCTCAAGCTACCCAAGACAGGACCCAAGTGAGGCTGATTGTTGCTTTTTCTAATAATGAATAAGGGATATATACTTTCAATTTCCTCAAATAGACAAAATTTGCCTTACAGGCACAACATGTTGGGTGGTGGTGACATGACCCAATTAGATCTTCTCTTTTGGGAAATATAAATATCAGTTACACAAAAACAAAGTCTGTCAGGAATTGGAGAGAAGGCTTGAAATTGCTGAATCTTACACCAGATTTGAGAAGAGGCAGCAATTGCTCTCAAGTTCTCTATCCTAGGAGGTAGAATTACCTACTAGTCCCATGACGCTGACTTCACTTTGACCCTGAGGAGCATAAGCAATGAGGATTATCCCAGATGATTGCCTCCATTTCTTTGCATTTATTCTTGTGACAATTCCTAAATCCTCTCTCTTACTAGAGCTTAAAAGGAGGAATCCCACCTTAAGGGGACTTGTAAAATTAATTACTGTCATCTTGCTAATACTTGTAACTACTATCTTTGCTTAACACTAACAAATAAGATGCTGATAGAATTGCCCTTTACTCATCATGAAAGTCAGCCAGAGACTAGACTTTATTTTAGCTTTTTCTTTATCACTTTGACTCCAGAAAGGCTCAATCCAATAAAAGGAATATGCTATACTTATACCACATTTTAGGCTAGTGAGTTTGGGTTTAAATGAGATCTTATCTATAAATGCAGTGATAGGATCTTTGGAACCTTCTGAACTAGACATTGGAGGCTCTTCAGAGAATACCCAACAATGGGTACCACTTAGAAACCTTTTGTGCAGAGGTTTATGTTTTAGATACATTGAATCAAATGCAAAACTTGCTTCCATCTTCATAACCAAGGTTCTGCAAAAGACCACCTGCCTCCTGCAGAAGTTATACACAACCTGAATATATGAATATATTTTTAAGGCTCTTCTAGTTCAACTTAATGACCTTTCTTGTTTTATTAACAATATACATGAAAACATATTAGCAAAGTAAGTTATCTAGGAGACTATTAAGTCTTTCTGGGTCATCTCATACATCCAAGATTACTTCAACTGTGTGTTGAAGTATCTTTAAAACTAAAACAATAACTTAATTTTAGGCACAAAAAAACCCCTAGCAGAAGTGCAACACATTTCTCTTTATCTAGCATTGTTCTTTCCTCAAAACATTTCATTTGGTTGGTTTGCTTTCCTCATTGGCAAAGTTCAGACCAAGTCACCTTGGAAGTAACTGGCTTCCCGCATGCTCAGTACATCTATTAGTTACTTTCAGCTAGTATAGAAGTATCTGTTCATTATCTATGGTAGAAGTAGCAATTTTTTTTCAATTGAAGTACCTGGAATCAAAATAGAAGAAAGATCAATGGAGTAGAGAAAGGAAATTGAAGGGGAAAGAGGAAGAATGGGATAAGGGAAGAAATAGTAGAATGAGTCTGACCTAACTTTAATGTATATATGAATATACCACAGTGAATCTCACCATTATGTATATCCATAAGGCACTACTTAAAACAAAAAACTATAAATAAATAACAGAAAGACAAATATAGTAGCAGGAAGGGAATGAGAGGGAGGAGGGAAGGGAAAGGGGAAGAACTGGGGACTTATTTACAGCAAATTATATTCAGTGCTGTTATAATTATGTTAAAATGAAGCCTAATGTTATGAATAACTAAAAAGAACCAATACAAAATACAGAAAAAATAAAGTATATGGAGCCAGGCATGGTGGCGCACACCTGTAATCCCAGCACTTTGGGAGAATGGCAAGTTCAAAGCCAGCCTCAGCAATGGCAATGTGCTAAGCAACTCAGTGAGACCCTGTCTCTACATAAAACACAAAGTAGGGCTGGGATGCGGCTCAGTGGTAGAGTACTCCTGAGTTCATCCCTGGCACCAAAATAAATAAATAAATAAATAAGTATAATGGAAGGAGTTGGGAATCTTTTGTTTTTTATGTAAAGTTTCTTGAGGTGTAATACAGTAATTTTGCTCCTATTTTAGTATACAGTTATTTAATTTTGACAAACTGGTCTGTCCTATAGTTTTACTTTTCCAGAGTGCTGTGTAAATGAATCACAGGATGTGTACATGTTGAGACTGATTTCTTTCACTTGGCATAAGGTGTTTGAGATTTTTCCATGTTTGGAGAGTCAGTAGTTCATTCCTTTTATTATTGAGCATTATTCCATTGTATGGATGTACTTTCTAATTTTCTAGTTGAAGAACAATTGGGATGTTTCCAGTTTTGAGCAACTAAGAATTAAACTACCATAGATATCTACTTCCAAGTTTTCTTGTGAACATAGACTTTCATGTTTTTTGTTTCTACTGAGTAAATACCTAGGCAAGAGATTATTAGGCTATATGATAAATGTATAATTGAGTTAATAAAACACCGACAGTTTTCCATAGCAGCTATACCATTTTCCGTTCCTACCAGCAATGTCTGAGACTTCTAGTACTTCTGTGTTCTTTTTTAATTTTTTTTTTTTTGTAGTTGTAGATGAACAGCATGCCTTTATTCATTTCATTGTTATGTGGTGCTAAGGTTCAAACCCAGTGCCTCCCACATGCTAGGCAAGTGCTCTACCACTGAGCTACAGCCCCAGCCCAGTACTTTTGCATTCTTATCAGCATGTGATATGGTCAGGTTTGCTTCTGGTTTTGTTTTCATTCTGGCCATTGTAATAGATGTGTAATGGTATCACATTGTGGATTGAATTTACATTTCCCTGCGTATTCATGGTGTTGTGTGCCTTTTCATATGCTTATTTGGTGAAATGTCTATTCAAGCCTTTTGCCCTTCTTTTAATTTCATTATGTGCCTTTTTATTATTCATTTGTAGGAGATCTTTACTCTGGAAGGAAGGCATTATCAGATATGTGTTTTGCAAATATTTTCTCCCAGTTTGTGGCTTGTCTTTTTATTTTCTAACAATGTTTTTCAAATATAAAAGTGTTTTAATTAGGATAAAATCCAATGTATTGATTTATCTGTGGATTTTTCTTTGGTATCATATCTAAGAAATCTTGGCCTAACCCAAGGTCACAATGATTTTCACTTTGGTTTTCTTCTAAAAGTTTACATCATTGTAGGTTTTACACTTAAATTTGTGATTCAGTTTAACATAGTTTTTATAAACTGTTCCATTATAGACTAAATGTTTATGTCCTCCCAAAATTCATATGTTGAAATTCTAAACCCCACTGGGATGCTATTAGGAGGTTGGACTTTTAGAAGGAAATTTATGTCCTGAGGGTGGAGCTCTCATGAATGAGATTAGTCCCCTTATAAAAGGGACTCCAGAAACTATCTTTTCCCATGGTGTAAGGACACAGCAGGAAATTGTGAGTCTGCAACCCAGAAGAGGGCCCTCACCAGAACCTGACTGTGTTAGCACCCTGATCTCAGATTTTTAGCCTCAACTATGTACAATAAATTTCTGTTGTTTTTAAGTCACCCAGTCTACAGTACTTTGTTATAGCAGCCCAAACTGCATAGGACAGGTACAAAGTATAGGTTGAGGGGCTTTGGTTTGGTTTGGGTTTTTACACATGAATGTCAAATTTTTCCAGCTTCATTTGTTTAAAAACATTGTTTGACTTTGCAGCTTTGTCAAAAATAATTATTATAAGCCGGGCGTGGTGGCTCAAGCCTGTAATCCCAGCACTTAGGGAGGCTGAGACAGGAGGATCGCGAGTTCAAAGCCAGCCTCAGCAACGGCGAGGTGCTAAGCAACTCAGTGAGACCCTGTCTCTACATAAAACACAAAATAGGGCTGGGAATGTGGCTCAGTGGTCGAGTACCCCTAAGTTCAATCCCCGGTACCAAAAAAAAAAAAAAAAAATTATTATATATGTGAGTTTGCTTCTGTACTCTCAAATCTACTATATTGATTTGTGTGTCTACTCCTTTACTACTACTACACTGACTTCATAACTGTACCTTTACAGTTTACAATATTTCAAGTATTCCTTGAAATCACAGTGTTAGTCTTCTACTTTTCTCTTTTTTTCCAAATACTTTTATCCTACTTCTTTTGCTTTTGTAGACCAATTTTAAAATCACATGTCCATTTCTTTAAAAATTGCTTCTGGGAATCTTTTTTTTTTTTTTTTTTTTTTGGTACTGGGAATTGAAACCAGGGTACTTTACCACTAAACTACATCCCCCAAACATTTTCGCTTGTTTGTTTTAACTTTGAGACAGAGTCTCACTAAGTTGCCAAGGCTTCAAACTTGTGATCCTCCTGCTTCAGCCTCCTGAATCACTGGATTACAGGCATGCACCACCATGCCTGGCATGTCTGGGAATTTTTGAATACATTCTTCTTAGCAGTACTTCATAGACAGGGTTTATTATAAATTTAATTTCTTTAATAGATATCATGCTATATAAGTTTTATATTGCTGTATCACAAATTAACAATTTAAAACAATGAGCATTTGTTACCTCATAGTTTCTGTGGTTTAAGTATCTAGATATGGTTTAGCAGCATTTTTGCTCAAGGTTCCACAAGGCTACAGTTAAGTGTTAGCCAGGTTGAGGTCTCACCTGAAACATCGGAATTCTATACCAAGTACATGTTGGCAGAATTCACCTTCTTCTAGCTTTAAGATTTATGGCAGCTTGCTTCTCTAAGGCAAGAAGGAGAGTGTTGCTACTGATCTCTCCAACTTCCTCCATCTCTGACCTGAACTTTCTTTTAAAAGCAACATGAGGTAGGGGATGTGGCTCAGTGGTAGAACACTTGCCTAGCATGCACAAGGCCCTGGATTCAATCCCTAGCAACACACATACACAAAGCAAAAAGCAATACGAGGGATCAAGGATGTAGCTCAGTGATAGAGTTCTTGCCTAGCATGCATTGGGAGTTTAATCCCTAGCATTGAAATAAATAAGTAAATAGATAGATTCATAAACACATATACATACAAATGCATCTAAGCTAATATCTTATGATTAATTTAAAGTTGAATGTTTAAGGCCCTTAATTGCATCTGCAAAATCCCTTCAAATTGTCACAAAACAGAACCTAATCATGGGAATGACATCTGATCATATTCACAGGCCCTGCCCACACTCAAAAGGAGGGGATCACACAGAGGGCATATATACTAAGGAGTGTGTAACTTGGATGCTACCTTAGAGTTTTGCCTATCATGAATACTATTGAGGGTATTTTAAGTGGGCTTTGATTTATTATGTCTTCCATAGAATTTATCCATTTTACTAAAACTGTAAATTTAAGGGCATAAAATTGTTCTGATATTTGTTTTCATTCTAATGTATGCAAGCTCTGAAAGATGACTCCTCTTTCATTCCTGATATTGGCAATTTGTGTCTGCTGTATTTAGTGATCAATCCTATTACAGATTTATCATTTTTTTCCAAAAACTTTTAGCTTCATTGTTTTTCTCTGTTGTTTTTCTGATTTTTAACTTCATTGATCTATGTTATTATTTTTATTCTATTCTTCCTTCTGCTTGTTTTAGGTTAAATTCGTTCCTTTTTCTTAGAGTACCAAGATATAAGCACTTAGATCATTGATTTGAAACTATCCTTCTATTTTAATACAAGCATTCAATGCTGTATGTTTCCTTATAAGCCTCTCTCATGTATAGGGTAAAAATCTTACAACAATATTTTTATTTTCATTCCTTTAATTATATTTTAAATTTCCCTTGAGATTTTCTTTTTAACCCATGGATTATCTTGAAGTGTGTTGTTTAATTCCAAGAATTTGGTGATTTCATCTTATCTCTCTGACACTGGTTTCTAGTTTAATTACATTATTACTGGAGAACATACTTGGTATGACTTACTTTCTTTAAATCCTTTAATGTTGGTTTTATAACTCAGCAATTGTCTATTTTGGTGAATGTTCCATGGGTGTTTTAAAAGACTGTATCTGGCTATCATTAGACAAAGTGTTCAACAAATATCAGTTAGATCCTTTTTTAAATAGTGTTGTTCATTTTTCTGTATCCTTGCTGACTTTCATTTTAGAGGTTGTAGCAATTATTGGAAGGAGGAGTTGAAGTGACCAACTATAATTTTGAAAATGTCAAATGTTTCTTTCCAATCTATCAGTTTTTGCTACATGTATTTTAAAGGTCTATTATTTTGGTACATATACATGTGTAATTGCTATATATTCTTAGTGAATTGACCTTCTTACTATTATGTTTTTATTGGTCTTTCATAAATGCTGTGATGTCTAACTTATTAGATATTAATTCACTTCAGCTTTCTTTTGATTAATGTTTGCATGTTATATCTTTGTTTATTTTTTTACTTTCAGCCACCTATGTCATTATATTTCAAGTGAGTTTCTTATAAATAGCACATAGTTGGCTCCTTTTATTTTTTGTCCATCTCAGTCTTTCTCATTTAATCTAATAAATGATGTTAGAATTTAAGATTTCCAGTTGTGTTCACTGTGTGTTTCTTCTGTTTTTAATTACTGTTCGCTTTTCCTGTATTCCTTTCCATTTATTAAGCATTTTAAGTATTCTATTTTATTTATATATAGTGGGGGTTTTTCTAACAGCTTTTTTGAGATATAATTCACATGCCATACAATTCACCATTCAAAGTGTACAATTTTGTGGTTTTATATATCCACAGAGTTGTGCAAACACCACTACAATTAATTTTAGAACACTATCATTATCCCCTCCCACAGAGAAATCTATACCCTTTAGCTGGGATCCTGGGAATCCATCCCCTGGCCCCAGTTCTAGGCAACCACTAATATAATTTCTGATTCCATAGATTTGCCTGTGCCAGACATTTCATATAAATGTAATCATATAGCATGTGATATTTTGACCAGCTTCTTTCATTTAACATGTTTTCAATATTCATCCATGTTGTAGCATGTATTAGACCTCATTCCTTTTTTTTTTTTTTTTTTTAATGTTCCCCTGTAACTTCCTGGGGTGTTTTATTTTTATTTTTATTTTTTTTAATTTTTCTCAAAAGTTGCATTTTAATACATGTTATCAAACATAACAGAAAAAAACAAATTTTCAGAAGTTGTACACACTGTTCACTGAAAACATTTGTTGAAGCAAATAGAAAAAAAAATTGTTACAATCATAATTTTTCTAACTTTGCACAAAATTATAAGGAGATTACATTCTTCATATTAAACATCTTTATATGCACTTTCGATGAACAGTATATATATATATATATATATTTTTTTTTTTTATCAACCATCTTTACTATACCCATTCCCCTTTCCTGCCCCCGCCTCCCCCATGTCGTGTCCAGTGTTTCTCTATTTCTCTTATGTTTCCCATTCCCACCTCCCTTATTCATCAGCATCCACTAATCAGAGAGACCATTCGGCATTTGGTTTTTTGGGATTGGCTTACTTCACTTAGCATAATGCTTTCCAGTTCCATCCATTTGCCTGCAAATGCCATAATTTTATTCTCTTTTA